>JAWWEL010008918.1:0-10371 GCA_035582915.1 Necturus beyeri | reverse complement strand
CGCTGGGCTTTAGTCCCGGCTGGTTGGTCCCTAGGGTGTGGTGGTCATTGTCCCCGCGTATGCAAGACCTGACAGATGGGCAGAGGCTCCGGTTTGTATGAATCCAGGACATACAAACGGGACAGGGTGTCAGCCTTCCCGTGTTGACTACCAGGTTTATAGGCGATGGTATAGCTAAACCTGGTAAAGAACTGTATCCAACGGGTGTGGCGTGGATTTAAGCATCGAGCCTCCTTTAGGAAGGTGAGGTTCTTGTGGTCCATTAAGATGGTAATAGGATGGACCGTCCCTTCCAGGTAATGTCGCCAATGAGCCAGACTGTCCTTGATAGCAAGGAACTCCTTGTCGTAAACAGAGTACTTCAATTCCGCTGCCGAAAAACAATGGGAGTGGTAGGCCACAGGATGTATACTGTCGTCTGTGTCACGTTGTGACAGGACAGCCCCCAATGCATCAGAGGAAGCATCGGTTTCCAGGATATTGGGTCTGGTATTGTCTGGATGATGTAGAATCGGTGAGGAGCAGAAAAGATGCTTCAGGACGTTAAACGCCTCTTGCTGTTCGGAAGTCCAATGGAAGACATGGTTTTTCCGGGTCAGGATGGTCAATGGAGCTGAAATCTGTGCAAATTTGGGTATAAAACGGCGTTAAAAATTCACAAATCCCAAGAATCACTGAATTTCTACCAGAGAGCTTGGAGTTGGCCAGGCCTGTACCACTTGTACCTTTTTGGGGTCCATGGATACCGCATCCGGAGTACGTACCCCAGGAACTCAACGTTTTGCACCTCAATACTGCATTTCTCCAGCTTAGCGTATAATCAATGTTTTCTCAAGCCTTCCAGGATGGTCCTTACATGACGACGATGTTCCGGGCGAGTGTTAGAATATACCAAGGTATCGTCCAGATATACTGCAAGGAACACACCAAGGAGGTCACTAAAGACGTCTGTGATGAAGGCCTGGAATGCCGCTGGGGCATTGCACAGCCAAAAGGGCATGACCCGGTATTCATAATGCCCGTAATGCGTCTTAAATGCGGTTTTCCACTCGTCGCCTTCTTTTATCCGCACCAGATTGTACGCGCCACGGAGATCCAGTTTAGTAAACCAGGAAGCGTGGCGTACTTGGTCTAATAAATCGGGTATCAACGGCAGAGGGTAGCGATTCTTAATCGTGATCTTGTTCATTTCCCTGTAGTCAATGCAAGGCCTAAGGTCTCCCGTCTTCTTCGAAACAAAGAATAACGGGGCTCCAGCGGGGGAGACCGATCTCACGATAAAGCCTTTTGCTAGACTGTCTTCTAGATATTCTTTTAACACTTTGTCTTCTGATGGTGATAAAGAGTATATGCGTCCATGTGGAATGGTGGCACCGGGTATTAGCTCTATGCTGCAATCATATGGTCGATGCGGAGGGAGTTTCTGTGCTTCGATTGGCGAGAAGACATCAGAATATTCTTGATAGGGCAAGGGTATCGATACGGGAGGTACAGTCTCGAGTATCGCCACAGTATGCTGACAATCGATTTGGAGGCAGTCGGCGGTGCAAAGGTCGGAAGCAAATGTAAGGGTCCGTTTTCGCCAATCAATCAAAGGGTTGTGCGCCTCCAACCATGGATATCCTAGAATGACGCGAAGCTGTGGGGCATCAATAAGATCAAACTGGATGTGTTCCTGATGGAGCTGGTTTCCGGTATTAATAGACATAGGAATTGTAATGGTGGTGTGGGTAATGTCTCCAGATGTTAGTTCCGACCCATCCACAGACTGTACAGGTTCCGGATCGAGTTTTTTGGTGTAAGGAATTGAATGCAAGCGAGCAAATTGTATGTCCATGAACACTCCTGATGCTCCTGAATCTATCAGTGCTTTTATCATAAGTTTTCCTTTGGCATGGTGGAGGAACACCGGAATGTACATTAGACGTGAAGTTCTTTTCCGGGGTATCACCAGATCGAAAATAGATGCGCTCGGACCGGTCCCTGGTTCTACCGCCGAGCGTTGGCGTTTCCCTGGCGCAGAGTGCAATCCCTGACAAAATGACCCTTAGCCCCACAGTATAGACACAGACTATTTTGTCTACGACGTTCTTTCTCAGCGTTTGACAGAGGACCCCTGATACCACCGATCTGCATGGGTTCTGGGGCGGATGTAGGTGCTGACGTATTTTCAGCTCGGGGTACAGCAGGCGACGGTGAGAAATAGGTCTTTTGTTCAGAGCGGCGTCTTTCAGCCTTTCTCTGGGTCCAACGTTGATCTAACTGGAGTACCAAGTCGATGGTTCCTTTCAGAGTATCAGGGAGCGGTACGATATGAGCCAGGGCGTCCTTCATGTCTTCTCGTAGCCCATTATGAAACACTGTGATCTGGGATGCTTCTGACCAATCCAGGGCAGCCGTAAGTTGTTTGAATTTTGCTACATACGCCACTAGATCCTGAGTGCCCTGTTTAATGTGTAATAGCTCAGTACCCTTGGACTGAACGGATACCTGGTGTTCAAACATGGACTTAAATTCGGCCGTGAAGCCGGCATAGTCCCTAAGTAGTGGATCATTGTTCTCCAGATAAGGAGTGGCCCAAGCCAGGGCGTCACCGCCTAAATTCGCAATCAAGAATACTGTACGGGACTCTGGTGTGGGGAACGTTTCGGGCTTCATGGCGTAATGCAGTTGACACTGCGTTTGGAAAGCCCGGTATTTCTTTGGGTCACCAAAAAACCGCTCAGGCATCGGGAGGACGTAGCCGACATTGCGGGGTGCGGCTGCTGCAGCTGCAGGTGGTACTGGGGCTGCGGGCGCAGCAGGTATCGCAGGGACAACGGGTGCAGGGACATTTAATTGTGCCTGTAGTTGGTCTAAGCGGTCAGTAAGGTTTTGCACATTCTGATGCCCTGTCTGTATGTCGCCCCGAAGAGCCTCAATAGCTTGGCCTAATGTTTGAAGGGCTGCGGTCATATCCATTGCCCTGACGCAAATTAGGGCCTCAGCAAACTGTCAAGTCCGGAGGTCTTGCGTGGAGGCAATGACAGACCCAATCACCCCACCGAGTGTTTGGATAGGATATGGAACTCCCAATCACTGGGTGGAAGTGGTTGGAGCAGCCTGCTCGTGACGTCACACGAGGCTGTGGACAAACACAAAATTAGTATCTGTGGAATTCCCTGTGGTGCGGGCTAGTACATGTATATGATTTTAGAAAGGGGAATACCTGTGTTATGAACTGCTCCTGCTTCGGAATCTTTGAGCTGTGGTTATTAGTAGAGAGGACTGGACTGGAGGCTGTAAGCAGAGGAAAGATAGTTGCGAGGTGTTTTTAGACCAAGACCGTAACCCCCCCCTCCGCCCGCCCTAGAATCAGACTTACTGGTCGGGATGGTTGGTGTGGAGACCGGTTGGGCCGGCGGAGTCGGCGGTGGAAGGAAGGACAGTCTGGAGATCTTTGGAGAGCTCGATAAACTGACTGGAGAAAAGAGAGGGACAAGCGAGACTATGAGGTGGAACCTGCGTAGGAGTGGTGGATGTGACCGCGGTCGGGTGATGGGGCGGACACTGACCTGGGCTGCGGAGACTCTGAAATTAGCGGATGCGTGTACCCAGGGAAGGAACCCTTGGGCAGGGCAACTGAAGGTGTAGATTCCAGGGCGTTCTCGGGGGAAGCGGGGAGCCGGGCTGGACGCGGAGACACCGAACTGAAACCGAAACCGGAAGTAGCGCGACGTGACTTCGTAGCGATCAAGACGGAGGCCGGTAGGACGATTCCCGAAGAGATCGTTGCTGAGGCAACGCACCGTCGTTTTGAAGGTGCTTTTATAGTGGTGCGCGCCCTCTGGCGATGACAGGGGGAAGTGAGTAAACGACGTAATCCCGGGTTAACGGGTCGCCAGTGTCTCCATGTACGTGTGGTCGTGACATTATCCCCCCCGGAATACGAGTCCTTGCCC
The DNA here is from genome assembly GCA_035582915.1 of Necturus beyeri. Classification (NCBI taxonomy): domain Eukaryota; kingdom Metazoa; phylum Chordata; class Amphibia; order Caudata; family Proteidae; genus Necturus; species Necturus beyeri. The sequence continues at coordinate 6,430 of JAWWEL010008918.1, read as the reverse complement.
GGAATGTGACATGGTTTGTCGGGATATTTGCTGTGAAAGGTCTTGAGTAACCGGGGGGCATGGAGGGAGTGCCAAGGTTCCCATGTTCTGTCTTCTATGCCATATCCCTTCCAGTGTATTAAGTATTCGACCCTGCGTCTGCGGATTCTGGAGTCTACAATGGCAGAAACCTCATATTCCGTGTCACCTAAGACATGTACAGGTGTGGGTGGAGTTTGGGTAGTTTGATGGGCTGGTCGGGCAGGTTTTACTAAGGAGACATGGAATACGGGATGAATTTTCCAGGTCGGGGGTAATTGTAGACGTAGTGCATGGGAACCCACTAGTCTTGTGATCAAAAAAGGTCCTACAAATCGGGGTTTAAATTTTCCATGTAGATGTGGCATAGACAAATGCTTGGTGGATAGCCAAACGGTGTCGTGGGGTCGATACACTGGGGCGGGACGTCGTTTCTTGTCTGCTTGTCTTTTGTAGTTCTCTTTTGCTTGTAACAGGGATGTGCGGGCATCTTTTTGTACTGTGATTAGGTGTTCTGCTGTAGTGTTTGCGGCTGGGGTATTGACGTTGCCTAACGGCAACCGGACAGGTAGCATTCTAGGATGCCGGCCAGTGTTGCAAAAGAACGGAGACATGTTGATGGATGCTTGATGTAGGTTATTGTAGGCGAATTCTGCTAAGGGCAATAGCTCCGACCAGTTGTCTTGTGTTTGGTTAATAAAACATCTGATGTATTGTTCTAAAACCTGATTTAGCCTTTCCGTCTGTCCGTCAGTTTGCGGATGGAATGCCGTGGAAAAACGTAGTTCCACACCCAATAGACGAGACAGTGCCCTCCAGTAATTTGCCGTGAACTGAGTGCCCCTATCTGTGACAACATGTGAGGGTAATCCATGCTGACGGTAGATATGTGACAGAAATAGCTGGGCTAGTGTACGAGCGTTTGGTATTCCAGGAAGGCCGATAAAGTGGGCCATTTTTGAAAAGGTGTCTACAACCACCCAGATCACAGTGTTTCCGGAGGACTTAGGCAAGGAAGTAATAAAGTCCATCGTGATGAATGACCATGGCTGATTCGCAGTCTCTAACGGTGACAGTAAACCAGCGGGTTTACTTCGGGAGGTCTTATTCCTGGCACAGACGGTACAGTCTTGTACATGGGTTTTGATGTCTTTTCTCATATCTGGCCACCAGAACCATCGTTCGAGTAGCTCACGGGTCTTTGATTCACCTGGATGACCTGCAAGGCGTGAGTCATGGCACCAATCCAGGAGAGAGGACCTATCAGTGGTGTTTGGGATATATACTCGATCCCCGTGGTATAAGGATTGTTCTGGACCTGGTTTCAATGCTGGATGTTTGCGCAGGAGAGTCTGATTTTCGGGGGTGGTAGAGTCAACCCGAAAGGAGATGGTATTCACTGCACCAATGGTGTTTTTTATCGGTTGCATGATTAGTAGAGGTTCAGGAACGTACGTTTTAGTATTGTCTAGGCGGGACAGTGCATCCGCTTTCCCATGTTGTTTTCCGGGTTTATAGGATAACGTGTAACAGAATCTGGCGAAGAACTGCATCCACCTTGCATGGCGCGGATTCAAGCATCTAGCGTCCTTCAAAAAGGTTAAATTCTTATGGTCTGTGATGATGGAAACGGGATGCTCAGTCCCTTCAAGGTAATGCCTCCAGTGACTCAAGCTGTCCTTAATGGCGAGTAGTTCCTTGTCATACACGGAATAGTTCAACTCTGCGCTGGATAAACGACGGGAATGATACGCCACAGGATGGAGTTCGTGATCTTCTCCTGTTTGGGATAGGATAGCTCCTAGGGCTACTGTGGAGGCATCTGCCTCTAACACATAAGGCTTGGTGTTGTCTGGATGGAGGAGTACTGGAGCGGTACAAAAGAGGGTCTTTAGGGTATCAAAGGCTGTTTGTTGTTCACTGGTCCAGCGGAAAGGATGTTTTTTTCTGGTTAACAACGTCAATGGAGTGGAGATTCTTGCGAAATCATGTATAAATCGCCTATAAAAATTAGCGAAACCAAGGAATCTTTGGATGTCTACTACTGCCCTTGGGACTGGCCAGGCTTGGACAGATTGTACCTTCTTAGGGTCCATGGCTATGGCGTTGGGTTTGAGTATGTATCCCAGGAACTCGACTTCTTGTGTTTCTATGTTACATTTCTCCAATTTAGCATATAATTGGTGACTCCGAAGGCGTTCCAGAACCGTTTTTACATGTTGTCTGTGGTCAGAAAGCGTTTCTGAGTATATCAGTATATCGTCTAAATACACCGCTGCAAACACACCCAATAAATCACGGAACACATCTACTATAAATGCTTGGAACGCCGCAGGGGCATTACATAGTCCGAAGGGCATTACGCGATATTCGTAATGCCCATACCGCGTCTTAAATGCGGTTTTCCACTCATCGCCTTCTTTTATCCGCACCAGGTTGTACGCGCCACGGAGATCCAGTTTGGTAAACCAGGAAGCGTGGCGTACCTGGTCCAATAAATCGGGTATTAACGGCAGAGGGTAGCGATTTTTAATCGTGATTTTGTTCAATTCCCTGTAGTCAATGCAGGGTCTGAGGTCTCCAGTCTTCTTTGATACAAAGAACAATGGGGCTCCAGCGGGGGAGACCAATCTCACGATAAAGCCTTTTGCTAGACTGTCATCTAGATATTCCTTTAACACCTTGTCTTCTGATGGCGATAGTGAGTATATGCGACCATGTGGAATGGTGGCACCGGGTACCAGGTCTATGCTACAATCATATGGTCGATGCGGAGGGAGCTTCTGTGCTTCGATTGGCGAAAAAACATCAGAAAAGTCTTGATAGGGTAAAGGTATCGATACGGGAGGTATAGTCTCGAGTGTCGCCACGGTATGCTGGCAATCGAATTGGAGGCACTCGGCGGTGCAAAGGTCGGAAGTAAATGTGAGGGTCCGTTTTCGCCAATCAATCAAGGGGTTGTGCGCCTCCAACCATGGATATCCCAAAATGACGCGAAGCTGTGGAGCATCTATAAGATCAAACTGGATGTGTTCCTGATGGAGTTGATTTCCGGTGTTAATCGACATAGGAACGGTGATGGTAGTATGGGTAATGTCTCCGGACGTTAGTTCCGACCCATCCACAGACTGTACAGGTTCCGGATCGGGTTTTTTAGTGAACGGAATCGAATGTAAGCGAGCAAATTGTATGTCCATGAACACCCCTGATGCTCCTGAGTCAATCAGTGCTTTTATCATAAGCTTTCCTTTGGCATGGTGGAGGAACACAGGAATATACATTTGACGTGAAGTCCTTTTCCGGGGTATCACCAGATCGAAAATAGATGCGCTCGGACCGGTCCCTGGTTCTACCGCCGAGCGTTGGCGTTTCCCTGGCGCAGAGTGCAATCCCTGACAAAATGACCCTTAGCCCCACAGTATAGACACAGACTATTTTGTCTACGACGTTCTTTCTCAGCGTTTGACAGAGGACCCCTGATACCACCGATCTGCATGGGTTCTGGGGCGGATGTAGGTGCTGACGTATTTTCAGCTCGGGGTACAGCAGGCGACGGTGAGAAATAGGTCTTTTGTTCAGAGCGGCGTCTTTCAGCCTTTCTCTGGGTCCAACGTTGATCTAACTGGAGTACCAAGTCGATGGTTCCTTTCAGAGTATCAGGGAGCGGTACGATATGAGCCAGGGCGTCCTTCATGTCTTCTCGTAGCCCATTATGAAACACTGTGATCTGGGATGCTTCTGACCAATCCAGGGCAGCCGTAAGTTGTTTGAATTTTGCTACATACGCCACTAGATCCTGAGTGCCCTGTTTAATGTGTAATAGCTCAGTACCCTTGGACTGAACGGATACCTGGTGTTCAAACATGGACTTAAATTCGGCCGTGAAGCCGGCATAGTCCCTAAGTAGTGGATCATTGTTCTCCAGATAAGGAGTGGCCCAAGCCAGGGCGTCACCGCCTAAATTCGCAATCAAGAATACTGTACGGGACTCTGGTGTGGGGAACGTTTCGGGCTTCATGGCGTAATGCAGTTGACACTGCGTTTGGAAAGCCCGGTATTTCTTTGGGTCACCAAAAAACCGCTCAGGCATCGGGAGGACGTAGCCGACATTGCGGGGTGCGGCTGCTGCAGCTGCAGGTGGTACTGGGGCTGCGGGCGCAGCAGGTATCGCAGGGACAACGGGTGCAGGGACATTTAATTGTGCCTGTAGTTGGTCTAAGCGGTCAGTAAGGTTTTGCACATTCTGATGCCCTGTCTGTATGTCGCCCCGAAGAGCCTCAATAGCTTGGCCTAATGTTTGAAGGGCTGCGGTCATATCCATTGCCCTGACGCAAATTAGGGCCTCAGCAAACTGTCAAGTCCGGAGGTCTTGCGTGGAGGCAATGACAGACCCAATCACCCCACCGAGTGTTTGGATAGGATATGGAACTCCCAATCACTGGGTGGAAGTGGTTGGAGCAGCCTGCTCGTGGCGTCACACGAGGCTGTGGACAAACACAAAATTAGTATCTGTGGTAATTCCTTACTATGCGGGCTAATACATGTAAATGGTTTTAGAATGAAGGGTACCTGTGTTGTGAACTGCTCCTGTTTCTGAATCTTTTGAGCTGTGGTTTATTAGTAGAGAGGACTGGACTGGAGGCTGTAAACAAAGGAAAGATAGTTGCGAGGTGTTTGGACCAAGACCCCTCCTCCGCCCGCCCTAGAATCAGACTTACTGGTCGGGTTGGTTTGTGTGGATACCGGTTGGGCCGGTGGTGAAAGGAGGGATAGTCTGGAGATCTTCGGAGAGCTCGATATACTGACTGGAGAAAAAGAGGGACAAGCGAGACCGTGAGGTGGAACCTGCGTAGGAGTGGTGGAGGTGACCTGCGGTCGGGTAATGGGGCGGGCACTGACCTGGGCTGCGGAGACTCTGGGACTAGCAGACGAGTGTACCCGAGGGTGGAATCCTTGGGCAGGGTGGCTGAAGGTGTGGTAGATTCCAGGGAGTTCTCGGGGAGAGCGACGAGCCGGGCTGGATGCGGAGACACCGAAATGAAACCGAAACCGGAAGTAGCGCGACGTGACTTCGTAGCGATCAGGACGGAGGCCGGTAGGACGATTCCTGAAGAGATCGTTGCTGAGGCAACGCACCGCTGTTTTGAAGGTGCTTTTATAGTGGTGCGCGCCCTCTGGTGGTGACAGGGGGAAGTGAGTAAACGACGTAATCCCGGGTTAGCGGGTCGCCAGCGCCTCCATGTACGTGTGGTCGTGACAGTATCCCCCCCGGAATACGAGTCCTTGCCCGGAACATGACACGGTTTGTCGGGATATTTGCTGTGGAAGGTCTTAAGTAGACGGGGGGCATGGAGAGAGTACCAAGGTTCCCATGTTCTGTCTTCTATGCCATAACCCTTCCAATGCAGTAGATATTCAACCCTGCGTCTGCGGATCCTGGAGTCCACTGTGGCTGAAACCTTGTATTCCGTGTCACCCAAGACGTGTACCGGTGTGGGTGGTGTATGGGTCGGTTGATGAGTAGGTCGGGCAGGTTTTACCAAGGAGACATGAAAAACAGGATGTATTTTCCATGTCGGAGGTAATCGTAAACGTAGTGCATGGGATCCCACTAGCCCTGTGATCACAAAAGGTCCTACGTAACGGGGTTTGAACTTCCTGTGTAGATGGGGCATGGACAAGTGCTTTGTGGATAACCATACAGTGTCATGTGGTCGGTATACTGGGGCGGGACGTCGTTTCTTGTCTGCTTGTTTTTTGTATCTCTCTTTTGCCTGTAGTAGGAAGGTACGGGCGTTTTTCTGTACTGTGACTAGATGTTCTGCTGTAGTGTTTGCAGCTGGGGTGTTGACGTCGCCCAAGGGCAGACGGACAGGTAACATTCTAGGGTGTCGTCCGGTGTTGCAAAAGAACAGAGACATGTTGATGGACGATTGGTGTAAGTTGTTGTATGCGAATTCCGCTAGTGGCAATAGCTCAGACCAGTTATCCTGTGTTTGGTTGATAAAACATCTGAGATATTGTTCTAAGACCTGATTTAGCCGCTCCGTCTGTCCGTCCGTTTGCGGATGGAATGCCGTGGAGAAACGTAGGTCCATACCCAATAGGCGAGACAGGGCCCTCCAGTAATTCGCAGTGAATTGAGTGCCCCTGTCAGTGACTACATGAGAGGGCAATCCATGCTGACGGTAGACATGTAGCAGAAACAACTGGGCCAGTGTACGGGCATTTGGTATTCCAGGAAGGGCGACAAAGTGTGCCATTTTGGAGAAGGTGTCTACAACCACCCAGATCACAGTGTTTCCGGAGGACTTGGGTAGAGAAGCGATAAAGTCCATCGTGATGAATGACCATGGCTGGTCCACGGTTTCCAATGGGGACAGTAGACCCGCGGGTTTACTTCGGGAGGACT
>JAWWEL010007809.1:0-10421 GCA_035582915.1 Necturus beyeri | reverse complement strand
AACCATTGTAGAACGGTGCTGGCGAGTCCCATTCGTGTTGCCAGAATTTCCGTGAGGATGTGATGGTCGACTGTGTCGAATGCAGCGGAGAGGTCGAGGAGTATTAGGAGGCAGGGGTGTCCGTTGTCTGTGTAGTGTAGTCATTCTTGTCCCTGATGGAGGAAGTGTGGCTGTCAGGATTCGCTCTGCTCCCCTACCCCTTGACCCTAAGGTTGCCTCTCCTCCTAAGCCCCGGTCAGTTCCTCTCAGGAAGCCGAGCACCTCTTGGCGCTTCTACCCCAGATACTCCCTCAGACACTCCCTACTTCCCTCCTATTAGCTCCCCTTGTCTGCCTCTGCTTAGGTTCCCTCCCATTGGCCCAGGTCTACCCTATCACCATCTTCCTCCTTCCCGCCTTTCCCCACTCATTCAGCCCAGTCCCATTCAGTATTTCAGCACGCGCTTCCCGCCTCTCCTGAGACAAGACAGCGCGCGCCTGCTCACTGGTGACACGTGTTTGCTTGATTGCTTGCGCGCCTCACTCACCTGTCTGGTCCATCAGCTCTTGCCTATTTAAGGGCCCCCCACCTGGACCTCCTTGCCACTCAACGCGTTATTCTGAAGAACCTGCTGCCGCCCGTCAGAAGTCCTCTCATCTCCGCTTGCCTTCAGTGCCCCCTTGAGCCTCTGCCTCGGCGCCTCCTGCACCCCTGGTCACTCTCCTCTTCTCAGGGAACACAGCGCTTCTTAGCGCCTTGCCTGCAGCGCTACCTAGCGCCTTCACTCAGCTTACTAGCACCTTGTCTCTCAGCGTTTCTTAGCGCCTCCTCTCAGCGCACTAGCGCCTTGCCTACAGCGCTACCTAGCACCTTCACTCAGCGCACTGGCGCCTTGCCTACAGCGCTACCTAGCGCCTTCACTCGGCGCACTGGCGCCCTGCCTACAGCGCTTCCTAGCGCCTTCTCACCAGCGCTTCCTAGCGCCTTCTCACTAGCGCTTCTCAGCACCTTCTCTTAGCGCACTACTACTGTCTTGTTTCACTGCTATTTGTATTGAGCCTAGTACTGATATTGTTTTTGTCCACAGCCTCCTGTCCTCCCGCTGGTCGTCCAGGCCGCAACTGGTCGGTTCCGTCGACAGTAGGAGCAGCTCCTCTGCTCCCGCAGCGTTTTGGGCCTGTCGCGTTTCATCTCCAGGATCTAGTCCCTGTTCTCTAACGATTGGGCCTGGGTCTCTGGGCGTGGGACGGGGCGGGCATTGTCTCTGCAAGCCCAGGCCTGACAGTGGCTGGGAACCACTGGATTCAGAAAGGAGTCTAAATATTGACATGTCTTTTCAAGCATTGATCCGATGCCAGCAACAATCAGATACCCCACCGGGGGACTTTCAGGCTTATGGATTTTGGGGAGGACATAAAAGGTTGCCCTGACTGGATGTGATATGGAGAGAAACTTAATCTCCTGCTATGATAGTTGTGAAATGTCTCCCCACTTTTTTCAGCAGATTGTTAAGTCACTTGCAAATCTTCGGTGGGGTTGGTGTTGAGGCGTCGGTAACAATGGTTATTATTTAACTGTCGCTGTACCTCTTGTGTGTGGACGCTGGTCTTTAGGACTACTATATTACCTTCCCCCCCCCCCTTTATCCGCCACCTTGAAAATGATGCTCTCATCCTGTCGTAGCTCTAGAAGGATCTCGTTTTCTTTTTTGCTCAAATAGTGTGGAGTACGTGTTGAGTGAGAATTTAAATGAATGGCATCCAAATCCTTGCTAACTTGTTCAGCAAAAACCTCAAGGTTGGTTTGGCCTGGAAAGACCGGTGTAAATTTTGATTTAGGTTTCATGCCACTACCCACATAGGTGTCGTGATTTATGTCTTGTAGGGCACAGGTTTCCAGAAAGTCACTCTCTTGTTTGTTATCCTTTTCTTTATTCATGTTGGTTAATGTCTGTATACACTCAAGATCTTGTATAATCAAGGGGTCTAGTTTTGGAGTACTCATGGCCTCATTTGCACTCAAAGGGAACTGGGCAAAGTATGTTTTAATTTTTAGAATTCCCACATACTTGTACAGGTCAATTTGTGATTGCACCCTGTTGTATTCAAGGGTAGGGACAAAAGAAAGGCCCAATTGTAGAACGGCACATTCACAGTCTGTTAATATACGTGAGGAGAGATTAAAAACCATACTCTTACTTGTGGTGTCATCTTCACTATTGTTCAGGGTTGATGGCCCCTCCTCGCTGCTTGCTGTGTTGTAATGGGCGGGCTTCGTTGTGTGACATGCCGTCTTTGACTTGAGCCTCTTCCCCCGCTGGGAACCCTAAAAAAGGAGCCTGGGACTGTGCTGGTTGTTCCCTGCAGTGTTGATGTGGTTGTGTACTTGGCCCGGTGTGCTGTTGTCTGATGGTTCTCAGCTCCTTAGAGAGGGTGTGTCCCCCACTGGATGTGCGTGCCTCTGTATCCACTTCACCTTCAGATGAGGCTGCGTCGGAGGATGCGGGTGCTGTTTAGGTGGTGGTGGTGCCTTGTCCTGCACCACTAATTGTGCATATTCTTTCTCATCACTGCGAAATTTCCGAATGTTCTTGCTTTAATCTCCTCCTGAAGCCGTACGAGGTCTCCTTCTACTCTGGTGTAGAAGTTGTCACTTGTTGTGCCCAGGTTAAGACCATCAGTTTGTATTTTAAGGCATGCTAGTTCTTCCTTCAATTTTGTTGCTGAAGCCCCAGTCTGTTTGACCATAATGTGTAGTAGAATCTTGAAGCATGAAGGAGGGTATCCTCCCAATCATCTAATAATTCCATTTCTAAGTCGTCATGTGATGAAAAAGTCAGAATGCGGAGTCCTCGTGGAATTCAATTTACCTCCAGATATTGTGAGAGTGTAGAGTAGCAGCTGCCTGCTCTGGATCCTGGATGGTGGTGATGCCGTGTATATCCCGCTGCTGTAAAGAACTGTTATTTAATGCCCTTGACCTGGCCCACCAGGAAAATACAGTGCTGGAGCAGTTTATTTTTATGCTCGTTTCTGCGAATTGAAGTTAGGTGGCTTCCCTGTTGATTTGCGGGAGGCCATGGGTGCCGAGCGCAGCACAGCCATGCACGGGCGGGAGATAGCAGGGGCAGCGACTGTGTTTTCCAGCCCGTTGAGACAGGATACCACAGTTGGCAGAGGTCGGGCTGTTGCGCTCTAGGAATAGGTGGGGGGTGTTATGGCCCCGTGCATGATCCTTACGGGTCTTTGCCAGGGCCCGTGAAAAAGAAATAAAGAGAAAGGAAGGATCGCATAGCCAGGTGTTAGTGGTGAGAAAATTATTTTTACTCGCAAGGTGCCAGTAGTTCAGCAATTTCCATAACACAGCTTGTAATCAGCATGTTGAAAAGTCCCAAAAGAAATAACAGAATACGTGTTTCACGAGATCAGAGCGCCTCGCTTCCTCTGTTCTGTATTTGGATCGCCATTACTGGAAGACCTCCCAACAGGTTATCCTAACCCTTAGGCCTCTTCTCTGTGTTCTACTGTCACTTTTATGGTGACTGTCCACCCCTTGTGCCTAACAGAGAATACCCTCCCTGCCTCACCTACTCTGTGGTGCAGCCTAGTCTAACCAAGTCTTGGGGAAAGTCATCGGAGGGCCTAAAACTAACAGTCACCCATGTCCAAAGTGTCCAAACAGTGCAGTGAAAGGTAGGGACACCTAGCCTTTCACTCAAAATTCTACCCAAAAAGCAAAAAATCAGAGGCAGCAGAATGGGGAGGCAATAATCCCCACAACCCCAATCTCCCCTGAACGCCGAGGTGGGGTCTGCTAGTCCCGAGGTTTGGTTCCCCCCACAGGAGGAAGGGGAGAGGGGAAGAACATGGTGTGGTACACTAGTCCTGAAGTGGCCGCATCACTGATGGGCCGGGGAAGGGGGAGAAACCTGGCACGACCACTGCAGGCACACTGAGTTTCAAATGTTATAACTCCATCTTGCAAGCTACAGCCGAGAACCACCCCACCTGAACTCTTAACGTGAGTAGCTCCCCCGTAGAGGTATAAGTGTGTGCATATGTGAGGGGGAAGTGGGGGTCATAGTAGCAACCACAGCATGGCACCTCTGTTCTGAAAAAAAGGCAATTATGATGCAAATGCACAGAACACAGATTATACCCCGCCCAGCATAATCCCGGAATGATGAGGGAGGGGTGGGTGGATGGTGGGGGCATCACGCATAAACAGTGTCAGCCCAGCTAAACCTTCATTGCCAGAGATGTTACCAAAAGAGGAGGGTGGGGAGGATGACATAGCACACATTTACATCAAGTCAGCAACGTGGCATGGAGACACACAGGTGGTTCCAATGGGTGGTCGGGTATAAGCTAATACAAGTCGAGGGGACGGGCTAACAATGTAGTTCATTTTAAAGGGCATGCAGGGATACCTTTCTCCCAGATATGGACTCACCCTCATGAAGTAAGGGCTGGGGAGTGCAAGGGGGAGGAAGAGGTAATAACTGACACCAGAGGCTTTCCTTGAGCAGATGTTCGTCTCACATGTAGTTGACCGGTTCTGACGCAGCCCTCTTCTTGTGTATTAGCCCAAATCTGCTTTCCACCAATTGTCTGGTACTAAACTAGCTTTTATAGGTTCTTCAAAAAATAAATGCTGAGGTCTGCCCAAACTACTCTTAGCTTCTTACGAACACGTGAGTGGATCCCATCTAGGCCTGGAACTTTCTCTATGGTAATTGCCTCCTAACTTACAATTGTTTGCATGTTATCTCTGTAAATGCTCGATCAGATGTTAAAGGGCATTCGTCTATCAATAACAATCAATTCAAACATTACGAATTTCAGTTTCTCCCTGTAATGCCAAAAATCCTCAAGGCGCTAGGAGAGTGCCAGGAAGCTCTCCGTGTTAGTACTGAAGGTCTCAATAGCTCTCAAACACACCAAGACTTTCAGTAGGTAGTGTGGCTGAACAGTCAGGGCTATGCTCTCCGAAGGATGAGATGTAGGTTTGAACACAGTAACAGAGGACACAAATGTACAGGAATCGAAGGTCCAAGCGTTAATGTTATAAATAAAAGTTTTATTTATACAAGCACGAAATATGGTTCACTTTTAATGTAAACTGAAAAACAAATACACACTGTAACAAACGGGGGACCGAACCTGGCCAGTACAGCACAATAGGATTTAAAGGGACAGGGTGTGAACCCCTGTGCTAACCCGATTGGCTGGTTGGGACACTGACAATATACACTTTACCCACCCGGGAAAAGAAGTGCCCAACAACCCATTAAAGTCTCTAGGAAAAAAGTCTCTGCCCCCACACAGTGGTTTCTCCCACGCAAATGTCCCACTCCTGGTTACCTGTGCAGGTTCTCCCTCGTTGGAAGTCTAGGAGAGACCTCTTCGTGCTAACCCTAGCAGCGGTAGGGCAAAATAGATGTGATGCTGCAAAAGATGACTTGATATGCGTGATGGTTGCAGAACAGGCAGGCGGCGACTCCTGTGCTTCTTATGATGCATTGGAGCACGAGGTCGGCAGGTGATCCTCCTGGTCTCGGTCACTCCTGGGAGTGGTGGGGTGAAGACATACGGGTCTTGGCGGCGCGGATCCACGATGCAGCCCGCTCCTCAAAGGTCCCTTCTCTGGGCAACTCTCCTCGGGCTCTCTGAGCGGGAATTCCCAGTCCGGTCGGCTTTAGGTGGTGGTGGTGAGATGTTCCTTCTCCCAGGGGTGCAGGCCGGCGTTCCTCCTGTACTGGATCACTGGCCCTAACAGTGCTCAAAGCCGTTTCCTCACAAGGAAGTCCAGGTAGCTGATATGATTAGCAGAGTTTGCAGAGCCCCTTAAGTGTGCAGGGGTTCCCATTCACCCCAATACAATACAATTCCCCTGGCGACCAATCCAGCAGTGCCCTGCATATGTGAATTACAAGTGCAGGGATGCTGGCTCTCCCACAGGTGGGGACTGGTGGGTGTGGGCACTGTCACTCACAGGTCCCCTTTGTGTGCGCTCACTGGGGTGTTCAACAACAACTCAGTGCCGTTAGTGCTCTTTCATTTGGGCGGCAAGTTCAGGGTCATGGGGAAGGTGGGAAGGGTGTCCCTGCGCAGCGCGGGCCTGGGGCATCCATCTTCTCCCACCCCAGGGCTAACAGCAGCCCTGGCTTCGGCCAGAACCAGCGCACAATTCAAGGATATTGTCACACAGTCCTATCCATACACACGACTAGTAGACGGCACACTACACGGTTAAGCTGGGGACCTAGTTGTCGGGGTTCGCCCTGCTTCCCTGCCCCCTGCTTTTGGCCATTCTTGCAGTCCCAAGCTAGCTCCCCTCCGTTAGCCACGCACTTTTGGCGCTGTTACCCCAGGTACTCCCTCAGGTTTTCCATCTTCCCTTCCTGATAGTTCTAATTTCCCCCTCATTCTGCCTCTGCTTCTCATTGGTCCTTTGTCCTCCAATCCCTGCCCTGCTCCTTCCCGCTCTTTCTGGCTTCCCCCCTGGTCATTCATTCATGGTTAGTGTGCGCGCTTCCCGCCTTGTACTGGAATTTCTTTCAGCACCTCAGCGCGCGCACTCCCCCAGCTGTCAGCCGTTCAGTGATTATCTTTGCGTGCATACTCTCCTGTTTCCCTCATCAGCGCTCCATTATTTAAGCTCCGTCCTCCCGGGAGCTCCTTGCTACTCTCAATGTTGTATCCTGGCTTTCTGCTGCCGCCCACGTGAGACTGTTCGCACTCCTCTCCTGCTCGTTGCTGCTGGGGCCCCGCGTTCCTCGCTGGCCCCTGCCCCAACCTTGAGCCTCAGCCTAGCGCTCTCCAGCGCCTCTGTTATAGCACTCTTCAGCGCCTCTGCCTCGCGCTCTCCAGTGCCTCTGTCTCAGCGCTCACCAGCGCCTCTACCTCGCGCTTACCAGTGCCTCTGTCATAGTGCTTTCCAGCGCTCAGCCTAGCGCCTGCCAGCGCCTCTGTCATAGCGCTCTCTAGCGCCTCTCCTCAGCGCTCTCTGGCGCCTCCTCCTCAGACCTTCACTCTTATGCATCTGAGGGATCCCAAAATTGTACCTAAGGAGATGGGATCTAGAATCAGTTTTTTAAGAAGGTTCTCCTGGTAACTGATTTTTCGGCCGAGAAAAGTGCCATTGAGTACCTATTTACTAAGGTCAGGTAAGGGAGATACCAAATTCTCCACCGTTTGTGAAATCAATATATATCTTATTTTATTATCTGCAATTTGGATGAGTCAGATTTAGCAAATTAGCAACAAAGTATATGTTTTTGAAGTCAACCCTCCTATACATTCTGAAATCAATTCAGATCAACATAGTCACATGTTTATCCAAAATAAACCAACATTTTTATTCATACATCAAAAATTAATTAAAACCAAGTGCTACTTGGACAACAGGATTTATATAAATACAATATGTTAAAAAATAATGCTTTTAGTGCAACAACAAATACATCCCGCAATAGTACAAACAATATAATTGTTAAAAATTATTATAGAAAATGAATAAGCAATAGGTGCAGTACATAAATTGCAATTAAGAGACAATCAGTGTGACAAGGGCATACATAATAAGGAAAAAATAAATAAAAGGCCAACAATAAATTCACACACACATAATGGAACTAACAACCACTACAGGAGTCTACTATGGTCACTTGTCTGTGGTTGGATTCAGCTGTAATCCAAACTACTGATCAAAGGCGGTGACCTACAGGAGGCGTCCAGGTGGTTTGACACTCAAAAACCACACACTAGAATATCGACATGTTTCGACCCTTCTAAATTGTGGATCTTCTTCAGGACTTATTTTTTAGTCTGTATCCTTGTGTCAATTCTCATATAGTTCGGTGTCTCTAAACCTATATAGATATAAAAATAGATAGAATATGTAAGACAAATTGTACATAGATGTACTAAACTCTGTGGAACCATGTATAGTAAGAACAAATCTCACCAATATTCCAAAAATGAAAATATCAGGATTGACTGTGGTTATTAGTGAGAAATATGGACCTCTATATTCCTCAGGTTTTAATCAGTAGACAGGCCTCAGGTCCTGTAATTGATCTATTTAAAACATAAAGAATATTTTAATTTAGAAACCTAGTTCTTGCTAAAATGATTTTTATATCTCTTCATTATTCCCTTTAGATAAGGGCTATTCTTACCCGAGATAAATAGTTATTCCTCTCACTCTTATGTTCAAAGTAATGGGTTCCTCATTACTGCTAAAGGTAGACAAAATCTCCCTGCAAAAAACAGGAGAAAGGACCCATACTTGGTCTATAAACTCAAGATCGATGGTTATATCAAATCTATTCAGTAATCTATGCATGACTAACCCTTTTAGTTCAATGAATAAAGCGCGATGTAGGGACCAGTATTCCTTAATCCTGGAGTTGCATATTTATTCAGTATTATAACCTATTGTTAAAAAGGAGAGGTTTGAGATATAGAAGCCCTTCCAATATCATGCTGATTCTATCGTTCATAGTCCTTGTTTTTCTAATGTATAAAAAAAATGTTATGCGAGATATTAACATCGTTTTGTTAGGTGCTTATTCAGTATTGTAACCCCTAAGGAGAAAGGGGTAGTATCACATATCAATCTCATATTAATTATATCAATTAGAATCCTTGCTATTATTCACCCCTGGTCTTATTCCTTCAATCCACCTAGTGGATATCACGAGGTGCTAAATAGTAATGATGCCCAAAACCTATCCAAACTATGCTTACCTCTTTAGTTCAATTCGGGTCCGCAACGCCAAAGTGCTTCTCCACGTGTCTACTATTCACCATGGCGGTGGCCATTTTGTAGCCATAATTTATAATAATTTCCACATCACATGGTACGTGACATCACTATCACGTACCCAGTGCGTGTCGCGTAATGGCTAACTTATTGGTTAATGTAGCACACTCGCCAAACCTGGGGCAGACGCTGCACCTGCGAAGAACAACTAGACCCGATCGCAAACCATCCGGTATATGCGCCGCGCATGCCGTGTCTTGTGGACCCTCAGTGATTAGTAGAGGGCGGTGGCCATCTTCACAGTGAAGAAAAGGCACGTTACATTTTTAAAAACACTTGAACGTTAACAGGTGGAGGTTCATCATAACATTTTAGTTAATAAAATCTTTATATATGAAAAATCTTTATGTATGAAAAAACACTGCTCTTAATTACTGGGATTCTATTTCCATAGTTTTTAGTGATTTCCGCATCACATGATATGTGATGCACCTACCACGTACCCAATGCGTGTGGCGTGGTGGCTAACTCATTCCAAAAACTCACTCATTGGTTGAGGTGGGTATCACGATCGCCACACGTTGGGCTTGCGCTGAATTTACTAAAATCAACTAGACCTGTTCATGAGCCACGTATGCCATACCTAGAGGACTCTTAGTGATTGGTTGAGGAAGGTAACCTCTTTCACAGTAAAAAGAGGCATGTTGCATTTACAAATGACAACTGAACCGTTGCCAAATAAAATTCATCATAACACTTTAGTTAATGAACTTATGAAAAATGCTCTTTTTAATTACTGGAGTTGATTCCTTCCTCATCAAGTGTATTTTTATTAGTATTATTTATTTTTAAAAACTACATCTTGTTGCACATATTACATTGCACACATCCCAAATTGTAAACTAAATATATACTACATTTGGCATCATGGCTAACGCAATTCATAAACTCTCACTGATTAGTTTCGATGGGTAGCCCACTTACCCCATATGGGGTGTGCACTCTCCAGCTCCTGTTATAGTGCCCTTCAGCACCTCTGCCTTGCGCTCTCCAGCGCCTCTGTTATAGCGCTCACCAGTGCCTCTGCCTCGTGCTTACCAGCACCTCTGTCATAGCGCTTTCCAGCGCCTCAGCCTAGTGTCTTCCAGTGCCTCTGTCATAGCGCTCTCTAGCGCCTCTCCTCAGCGCTCTCTGGTGCCTCCTCCTCAGACCACAACTGGCAGGCTCTCCCCCAAGGTTGCCCACAGCTTGAGCTTTCCCTGGTATGCAGCACAGTTACCAAGGGGTTGTGAGTATAGCTTCAATCGCCCGCATTGCCTGCTGGAACCTCCTGGTAAAGTTCTCAGCTTGACCTGGGTTGCCTCTTGTGTCTCCACAGTGTTCCTACCTGCTGGGGGAGTCCCTGAGCCAACACCACTCAGCCAGGTAGAACTAGTACCACCATTATCTTGTGTTTGATTACTGCTTGTATAGAGTCATTTGCTGATATTGTTTTTTGTCCACAGCTCCTGCCTTCCTTTGGTCCAAAGGCCCCCTGGTCGGTTCCGTCGACAGTAGGAGCAGCTCCTCTGCTCCCGCGGCGTGGGGCCCGTCGCATTTCATCTCCAGGACCTAGTCCCTGTTCTCTCACGACTGGGCCTGGGTCTCTGGGGGTGGGACGAGGCGGGCATTGT
>JAWWEL010006698.1:0-10428 GCA_035582915.1 Necturus beyeri | reverse complement strand
ACTTGGGCTTGTTTCACTAACTGCAAAAGCTGGGGCCCAATTGCTGTCTATGTATAGCAAAATACGCCAGGCTAATCATAATTCTCTCCTGGGGAAAATTAATTCAGAATCCTCGGGGAGCAGCAAAATTGGCAGCAGCAAATTGGGAATCCGTAACAGGGCGTATGCGGTTCTGAAAGCTTGGGAGTGGGAAGAAGTGGAATTCGAGGCCTTGGTGCATGATAAGGTGGCAATTAAATCACAAATTAAAATAAGATCACGGAATTATTCATTCCTAAGTGACCAATTAAAAGTCTCGTCTCTGCATTCCTTAAGCCATCTTGGCTCTTATCATCTGCCCTTGATTATGCAACGGTATCTGAAAGAGTGTCCCTCTGCGTGGATAAGGAGACAATTTATGCTCATTAGAATTGGTCAGACGAAGACCTTAGATCGTCCTGCATATCGGAAGAACAGGTCTACTATATCTTTGTGCAGACTTTGTAATGAAGTGCAAGAATCTGTTCAACACCTACTTTTTGACTGTAAAGGTAGCAGGGACAATCGAACTTTAATACATTGGGCTCTAGATATTCCACACAAGAACGGTTCAGGAGAGGGAGCATTTTTGCACTGCTTGAGTGGATCAAATAACAAAATTTGTTACAATTTAGTGAACATTTTACATAACTTTTATTCAAGTGTAAAAGCTTAAGTAGAATCAAAGAATGGACAGGAAAAGTACTGATTGTATAGTAATTGGAATGTGTTAAGTGATGGACAACTCAATTAGTTTTTATCGTGACCTTGTACTTGTTTAAATTATGTCTATTTTGTATCACATTTTTGTCTTACATTGTGAATGGTTTTTTTTCTAAACCTAAAAAAAATAAAAAATAAAAAAAATAATAATGCTAGTTGCACACCTCAACGGAGGCATGATCTTCTGGCTTGAAATTAAAACTAGCAAAAGTGGAAGCATTCGACCCGTCAGCCAATTTAACAATATGCTCCAACTTTCCCCCCCCAACAGAAAGGCCTTCGTTGCCATAACACATCTACATGAGTGTGCACCAAACTTTGAAACATCTATACCATCCTCTATCAGCTCGAGTGGGTGCTGAAACCAGCTTGAAAGGTTTAACATAAGATATTAACAATTGTTCAGCTTCCAGCGGTCTTACCATCCGCTTTCTTGCCTCATATATGTCTAAGCAATTCACAACACACAACCTTGCTTTCTCCTTGATAATTGGCATTTGAAACTACCCTTGACCTCGTCCTGATCCTCCTTGTCAATGTTAAGGTCATCGCCTCATGAGTATAAACTCTATTTGACACATCTAACACCTTAACCTCCGAAATTCCTATAAGATAATAAACACAACACTACTGTCAATTTCCATGACAATTTCTTCACGGGTAAGACTTCATTTACCTGCCAATGCTTACCATGTGGAATACTTCATTCACATTCCATAGCACCGTATACTCAGGGTCAGGCTGCCTTTTCAACTGCATGCTCCGCATAACTCTACAAACCAAAGGATCCTGCCCAATCGTTCCTCCATGCCTCAACGCATGACCTGCCGAGACACCAGATCTGTAACAATTCCCTGTGCAACATTGCCTACCTCTTTCAAATAATCCTGCCAGGAATTCCTAAAATCCACTACAGATGCTCCATGACTTCCTGCATCTATTCCTAGTACTCTTTGACCAGACCAATCCATGCCTCAAGGCATGCAATACTGAAACAAACACAATGTACGTTACAGGTGCCTCCATGGAACCCAGCCCCGTTCTGTGCACCAGTAACTCCATCCGTTCCACTCTCCTATAACTCTCTGTAGCATTTCCTGCCCAGGATTCCACAAGTAGTGCACTAGCTCCTTCCGAAAAAACCCAATGAAATACCAGGCTTCCCTGACATCAAACACACCTCCACGACTAAATACTTTTACTATTTTGGGGTCTAATTATCCTGAGTCTTATATTTTATTACCAACATGGGCTGCACACCCTCAGCCCCTAGTATTTTCCTCACTGACTTCTGCAGCGGCTCTGGGCAGTCTCCGTGGTTCCTTTGGCGCGTGCATAGTCACTGCCGGCCATTTCATCATCTGTACCCTTCCCGGGTATCAAAAGCCAGTGCATTACGGGCCTTTCTCATTTTCAGGGCCTTGCCCTTACACCTTATCAGCTTTTATTGCTGTCTACACCTTCTCGCATACTTACGCACCTCTCGTGCTTTGCTCAGACTTTTTTTTTCATCATGCGACCTCCTGCCGCCCACTCTGAGGGAATTCCTCTATTGGCGTCTTATTCCACACGCCGTCAATTAATTTGAGTCTGACTGACCCTCCTCGGAGTCTTAAGGAACGAGACTGCCCCTTCGTAGCCTATGCACCAACCTATGTGCTTATCCATAATATGTTCATCTATATTGAATGTATAATGCTGTATATCCCCTGGACTAAACATGGCATACCCCTCTGGGTCTACTACCTCCGGGTCAGTCGCTCTCGGTACCACTGGGCGGGCATTGTCTCTGCCCATCAACCCATCTTCATCTGTACCCTTCCCGGGTATGAAAGCCCCTGTCTTGAGGGCTTTCCTCACTTTCAGGGCAATGCCCATATATCCAGCCAGCTTTGCTGTTTCTTACGCCTCTCTGCGTATTTTTCACTATTTGTGACTTGCTCAGACGATGAATTTTCCTCTGCGACTTCATGCCGTCTTTACCATGTTTCTGGTGCTTCTCTGCACCGTCTGAGTCACTCTGACTCCCCTCAGTCATATGGTACCAGACTGCCCTTTCTCTTTAATTTCCTCTTGCCCTACCTTGTCAACAAAACCAAAATGTATCCAGACAGGTGAAGTACCACCTGAACCAAGCATACTTCGCTTCCTCACGGAGTCTACCTTAATCTCCACAAATCAGCCGCACTTCACCTAAGCACTGGCCTGTACTTTTGCTATACACTATGGTTTTCCGGATACAACCTCTCCTGAGACACAACCGAATTTCAATGGCTTTAAAACAATAAATACAACCTATACCAATATATTAACAACCAGGGCCAATGTAGTGAGGGCACTAGTAGCTGGGATACTAATTGCTTTACTAATTTTGACACGCCATCTACCTTGTATACATTGACTTGCCCCTGCCACGACACACTATATATTGAAGTCCATCGCCTTGCAATAATTCTTGCTCCTTTGCTCGCCAACTACAATCACCTCAGAGCGCTACCCTCTGCAAAACACGAACATGTCGCGTGAGAAAACAGCCTTAATAGAAACTGCAACAGGCACCAGAGGGCATGTTTATTAATTGTGACATGCTTATTGAGCCGGAAGGGTAATGAGGTTGATACCCCATAATAAGTGTCCTCTAGCATACATAGGTCTTTATACATTGAGGAAACTTAGTAAACGTGATGAATTTTGTAAACACATCATAGGGGGCAGGGAGAACATGTCCGGTAATACTCACGATCAGACCCAACAATATTGGAAAGACATGTACTGAATGTGGAGGTATAGACCAGCTGAGGATATTTACCCCCAAGATGCGTTCTGAACTCATAAATGTTCCCCTATCAGCATATAGAACATCTATTAGCTGAATCCTTCTCAGACCCAGCTCTCCTATATTGCCCAATATGGATATATAATATATATATACACATGTATATACGCTGGCAGGTTAACTTTTAGGAATATTGATAGCTGGAAAAACCATCAATATTACTAACATTATTATTCCTTATTTATTCTTTCTAAAAGTCAGTTCAACACTAGGGTCTGCCTTCTACATTTCTGGCCTCATGAACCAATGGCCCTGCTTTCCTTATCTAATTATCTATATTCCACTCTGTACAAACACCTATACCGATAAGAAGTACCGGTCCACCAAATCCACTAGGGAGACAACCCCCAGTCAACCAAATAAGTGTCACAACTAATTGCCACCACAGACAATAAACCATCAAACGCGACCAACCTACTCTCACTCATAATGTTCCCACATTGGGCATGTGGAAGCAAAATACCATAGACTTGATCTGCGAATTCAGGCGTAGATCTGTATACCATATCAATATACTGTCGCCCCCAGTGTAAATCGCTTATTGAGAACATACCCATTTAAACATTAAAAACAGTGGGCTCGATATCCAGCCTGGCTTAACTATGGATGGAAACAAATGACACGTATAGAAACATCATTGGCTTACTTAACGTACATTTTCCTTTTTTTCTTTTTTTTTCTTCCACACAAAACTTCCGCTGCTCACTGACAGCCCTGGCAAACCCAGCGCCTCACAGTGCGCGTGCTGATGCGGGTTTGTTTACCTAGGAAGGGCCAAAATGGCCGCCATCGCAATCACGCAACGCGTCATGCGTCACGCAGGCGCCATTCTGTCCCTTCCTCTGCCTGACCTTAAGTCGAGCAACAAGCGCGAGCTTCTCTAACGGCCAACCTCGGCCCCCAATCATCACACGGATTATCTACACGACCACCAGGGACCCCCTGCAAGGTAGGCCCAATCTCCAAGCAATAAAATATTAACCACCAATGAAACGCGCCAAACATAAATTTCCAGTTTTTGAAAACTTTCTTTTTTTATAGTGCACTTACTGCAAATTCAAAAACGTTACCAGAATTAGTCAAATTAACATGAAATATATACACAACATATCATCTACCATCTATGCCATCCTGCAACTATCCCAGATGAAGTCACATTCCCCCATTCAAACTGCCACAGCCTCCCTACTTATCCTCGGGGAAGCAGTATGTGTGGAAAATAACACCATACACCTACACAAATGTAGATCACTTATCTCATTGGGGAGCAGCAACAAAAGAGGGAGAAGATGGTGGATAGTGGCTTATTATAGGGATGGTGATGTCATCATGATTCTGTGTTCTAGGTTCTACTCAGTTGCTGCTATTGGGGAGTAGAATAAAAGACGAAGCATTATAATGTGAACCTCCTGTCTTGCAATAGAATTTCAGACTCCCTGATATATATTTTTTGTTTATTAAAAAAACATAAATGGACAGAAGCATTACACCAATAATATTGTCAATACAATTCTTCACTACATTATATTACAAACATAAACAATTCTGACGAATCAGGTAGAAAAAAATCATTAATCTGCGCCAGTGCATAACAATTCGCATTGTTTACAGGATTAAACACTTTTTTCTTTCCCACTCATTACAATTTGTGGGGATATTCCCTGCACCAATTACCCAGGAGTTCAATCTATTGGCATATAATAAAACACAACTTTAAACAGTTCAAAACAGCTACATTTTGTGTCAGAAGGGACAGGTTTAAACTCCCCATCTAGTGCATTCAGTTGAATCATTTTTAAAAACGGAGAAAGAAGAAAAAAACATACAAGCTATTGCTTATTGACGTGTTTTTTTGGTATTTTCATAAAATAGCAACTCGTGATTCATACATCTGATGTTTGGTTTTAGAAATGGTATCTTGTAATTTTTGCTACTGATCTAATTTGTACTGTATGCACTCCTATCGTGATTTAACTTGACTCCGGGTTAGCAACGGTCCCCTGACAGAGGTAGATCCACTGCCCACCTCCTAGCTATCAATCATTCCACGGGCGCTTCCGGTTGGGAAACGCAATTTCCCGTCTCCATTAGCAACCAAGGGTGACGCGGACGGCGACGGTTTGTTGGTTGGCACCGTTGGAGTTTCAGACATGGCATTGGTAAAGCATTTTTTGTTCGAATTGAATCCCTCGGCAAATAAAGGGAAACGATAGCGTGAGAGAACAAAATGGGGTTCTGTGGAGAAGCGGGTTCGGGGAGGAGCCAGGTTCCCGGGAGGCGGCTGTGTCTGTTTGGATACACAGAGCTGGCTGGCCCCAAGGCTCCCGCGGGCTGCGCAGGCGGTGATTCCTTGGACCTCTTTAGTCTGTCTAGAAATTCGCTTAGGGCACAGTCGTTTTCTAGCATAACAAGTGCGAGGGCAGAGCTGAGAGGCTTTTACAGTGGGCGGCAGCGAGTGCCACCGTTGTTTGTTTAATAATTGCTGTACATTGTTAAGCCATAAACGGCCTTCCCGTGGCACCGTTGCCAGGAGGCCTGCACTGCACTAGAGAAGGGCTGTTTGCACATGATCCATTTTTATTTATTTGAAACGGAAGAATGCCAGTTTTACCTTTTTAACATTAACGTATCTGTGACCTTTAGCCACAATTGTCAAAATGCCTCAACTGCCCACATATGTAAATGTTCCTGCTCCAAGTGCACGCCAGTTGGATATAAGGGTTGTTTAGCTAGCTCCAAGTTTCTGACACTAAAATGTCATACCTCTTAAGTGACACTCATTTGGCGAGTCCACCGCTGTTTTACCATAATTTTTCATTTAAAAATCAGTTTCTATGGAAAGGTCAAATTAGAGAATGTCCTTGGAACCTCATTTACTACGTTCTAATATTGAGAGCTATGCAAACACCCCTCTTTGTTTGGAGCTTTCAGGTGCAGGCAGTGACTAAACTTTCTGTGTAGCCCGATAAGGACATTATATTATGATGCCTTGTTAATACAAATTTGCTACACAGCCAGGCTTGGACTGGCCACATGGGCAATAAGTGAATTTCCTGAAGTTTTCAGACCTTGCACTGTGGGTTGTTCCACAAAAGATATGGGCCGATCGTTAGGCACTTTTTATGCACATTCAGTGGCACACCAGTAGAGAGAGTGTGTGTGTGTCTGTCATTTGACTCGGACTGCTTTTGTGAGCAGCAACACAATCTGTAATTGTGAGTAATATTACTGGTCCCGTATACATTGAACTGCACCATTTGTGACTATTATTCTCCAAAAACCACACGTGGAGCCACAGGTATTCCCCAAACAGTATTTTACAAAAAGTCTGAAATAACAAAGTACACGCCGTATAAAGTAAGTTCTCTTTATTCCTTAGTGATAGCCGGTACAATACCCTGCCAGGAGGCTGTCAGCAGCAGAGTGCCTCAGGCAGGTAACTGTCACAGATGTCACTCTGGTGACTGACAGTAATGGAAGGCAAGGGAGGACTAGGGAAGCAGGTAAAGGAGGGTTGCAGGGGGGGGAAGGAGATGGGAAGCAGGGAAGAGGGACAACAGGGGCTGAGATATTACACATCTCCCTTCTCCACATTTGCATTGAAATAAAACAGTAGTCTGTTGAACACAACTTCACTGAACTGTTATACCTTTTTTTGCTTTCACCACACGTCCAAGGTTCCACACTTTACCATCCGATGTGCGGATAGCGTTTCCCAACACTTTGACACATTCAAGGGGATCTGAATACTCGGATTTGCCCTTCCGGACATGGAATGGAATTTTCACTTTCACCAGGTCTCCCACACTTATCGGGACTTTTTTGACGGCGTGTCTGTGGTCGTAATGGGCCCTTTGTCTCGCCTGAATCCGTTCTACTCTATCCTGCAATGTTTTGGGGCAGAATGTTTTTACCCCATCCCGCTCCAACCAGCTGGGACACAACAGTGTGTTGGCTTTCCTACCCCTCAATACCTCAAAAGGAATTAACCCCGTCGTTGATTGGGGGGTGAAACAATATGCCTGAATCCTGTCATTGAGCTCCTTTCGCCAACCCTTCCTACAGGTATGGAGTCCTTGAGGGTACGGTTTAGACGTTCCACCAACCCATTGGTCTCTGGGTGGTACAAGGCTGAGTGTTTGTGCACTATTCCCCTTTTCTTCAGGAAGGCCTCCATTTGCAGGGACACTAGCTGGACCCGTTGTCGGTTATTATGGTGCAAGGGTATCCCTCTCGGGTGAAAATTTCCTCTAAAAAGTCCTGTACCACTTGAGTTGTCACTTCAGTGGCTACCCTTATTTCAGGCCATTTGGAAAAATAGTCTGTCAAAACCACCAGGTATTGGGGGTGCACCTCCATGACATGGAAGGGTCCTAAAATGTCCAAACCCACCACCTCCCAGGGCTTGGTCCGGGAACGCTACACTCAGCATGGGAGGCTTTCTTGTTTGGTAACCCTTGTCGCTTCTCACACACTCAGTGTACTCTCTTACAAACCTCTTAATTTGAAGATCCAACCCTGGCCACCAATAGTCCTGACAGACACACTGTTTGGTGTAGGTTATTCCTATGTGACCCAAATGGGCTAGGTCCACCAGTTTGCCTCTTATGGCTTCCGGGGGTATAATTTGATCGCCTCACATCCAGAATTCCCCCTCCTTAGACAATTCATTTCTAACTTCCCAGAACCCTTTTAATTCCTCTGGACACTTTGCCTTAGTCAGGGGCCAACCTTCCTCAGTTGCAACTCGCAGGCACTTCAATGCCTTGTCTGTTCTCTCCACTTCCATCCACTCTTCCTTTCCAACTATACTCTTGTCCACCACGCACACTTTCTCATCCTCCATCTCCTCATCCTCTGGGCACCCGCTGTCTCCACCCAACCACGACGGGAAGTCTGCTCCCTTGTTTCTCGCCCCGGGGAGATATTCTAGGGTGAAAGTGTATTCCTGGAGAATGGTCACCCATCTCCTAATTCTGGATATTTTATCCAACCCCTTGTTCAAAAACACTTCCTTCAAGGGTTTGTGGTCAGACTTAACCTGGAACGTTTGGCCCCATAAGAATGTGCAGAATTGTTTTATCGCCCAGGCTACCGCTACGGGTCTCCCTCTCTATGGTCGAGTAATGGAGTTCCGGGCCCCTCAAGGCTCAGGCGCAAAGGCTAATGTGTTCTCTTTTTTCCCTGCATCTGGGATAATACTGCTCCTACCCCCACCCCACTAGCATCTGTTGTCAATATACATTCCTTCTTAGCATCAAATCTTGAGAGGACCGGTGCATCTGCAACCTCCTTCCTCAAGGTCTCAAATTCCCTGTCGCAATCAGGATCCCATTCAAATTTCACACCTTTTTTTAGTAAGCCACGCAGGTGGCAGCTCTTCCCGCAAAGTCTTTGACAAATTTGGCATAGTACTCTGCCATGCCAAGGAAAG
Organism: Necturus beyeri; assembly: GCA_035582915.1. NCBI lineage: Eukaryota > Metazoa > Chordata > Amphibia > Caudata > Proteidae > Necturus > Necturus beyeri. The sequence goes on along the minus strand of JAWWEL010006698.1, from coordinate 1,417 downwards.
TGCATACCTCCTCTCTATTTCCTGGTGTCTTCATCCTCGTGATCGCCTCTACCAGGTCCTTCTTCGGGTTTACTCCTTCTCCTGAAATCTCATGTCCCAGATATTTCAGTTTTTTATTGACCTTGCTTTTTCCTGGCTTAAGGGTCAGGCCTTTCTCCTTTTAGTACTGTCAAAACCTTTTCCACCCTCTGATCATGTTCACTTTGGTCCTTCCCGTAGACCAGGATATCATCTTGGAAGCAGTGGATACCCTCTGTTCGTGCATTAACCTCTGGAAAACTGCCGCAGCAGATGCCAGTCCGAACAGCATACGGCAGAATTGGTATGCGCCCTGGGGTGTAATGAAGGTAGTCAGTTTTCGGGACTTGGAGTGGAGGGGAACCTGGCGATAGGCACTGGAAAGGTCCAGGGTACTAAATATGTGGGCGTTCCCCATGAGGGTGAGCAACTTATTAATGTTCGGAAGGGGATGTCTGTCAATTAAGATGTTACGATTCAAACCCCGTAAATCAACACACAGTCTCACCTTCCCATCAGATAGTTTGGCAACCACCAGGGGGGCCAACCACTCACTCGCCTCTATGGTCTCAATGATGCCCGCCTTTTGTAGCTTGCCTAACTCTTCTTCCACCTCCTTCCTTGCGCTCACAGGGATATTCCTCACTGTACTATGGGGATTGCATCTTCTTTTAGCCTTATTTGATGTTCAAAACCCCTCAAGCATCCTATCTGTTCTCTGAATACTTCAGAGAACAGATAGGATCCCGTGACCAGTCCTTTCCCTCTATTCCTGTCATGTCATTCTTTTCCCCACTAACTCCAACTTCTTGTACCAGGGCCGTTGTCTCACCACACTTTTGCTCACAAAAACCCTTTCCTAGCTTCACTCCCAGTCCTTTCATCTGGGGCCACCCCAGGATTGCCTTGCCCCTGGTTGTCACATACACCTTACTTTGGGTCTCTTCTCCCTTGTACTTCTGAGTGCACCTCATGTACCCGCACACCTTGATGGGTTTACCCACATAACCCCGGGGGTGGATGTCTGACCTTTCCAACTTGGCCCAGTTTAATTTATCTTCCCACACTCGGCGGGGCACCATAGTGAAGGCGGAACCGGAATCGAACAATCGAACAGCATGAACACTCTGGTACCATTTACCTCAAACCAGTCGTGGGGCCCTTTTCCTTCACCCTGTCCTACTGTCAGCACCATGTTGCTTACTAATTCCTCTACCTCTTCTACCTCTCTCACCACAGGTCTTTTGAAGTTCTTGCACCACTTGGCATAATGTCCCTTCTTTTTGCATGTATTGCACGTGACACTAAAAGCGGGGCAGTCCCGGGAATTCACCAGATGTCGAGGGCTCCCACACCGGTAACACAATTTCTTGTCCTCTTTTTCCCCCCCTTGCTCCTA
>JAWWEL010005587.1:0-10463 GCA_035582915.1 Necturus beyeri | reverse complement strand
CCCAGAACTATTAGAAGAGAACGAGGTGTCTATGAACCGTACTTTACGTCTATTAGGGTTAGTCCCTCTTTATTTCTGCTTTGGAATTACTGGGACCTAGGGTTAGTTTAACCCGTCTCTTTTTCCCTTTTTCCTTTTGCTTGTGAGATTTTCTCTCCAACATCCTTATTAGGTCAGCTTAGCATTAGAAGCTTTGCTTTCAGAGGCTTAGTATCCAATTTTTTAAAATTTTTTTAAATTATTATTATTTTATTAATGGGTACGACATTTGTCCAAGTTTTTTTATGCAGGTCCATCAGAACGTGTAGACATTTATCCTCATGAGTTGTCGGGTTCTCCAATAGTCATTCAGTTTCTGCTTTTTACCTTGCACATATCGGTACATTTCGTTTTTATCTAATGGTATGATTATGGCATTGTTATCTTTAGGATCATATTGCAGGCATTTGCTAAATAGCAGTCATTAGTTATGAGAATTACATTTTTGGTGTCCTCTTGGTCTGGATATTGTATTAAATTTCCAGTTTTTCCCACTGTAGTATTTTGATTTTTATTTAGATCTATATTTATTTGGGCGCTGTTGCTGTCCTGTTGTCTGACGTGTCGGCCACCTTTACATTAGAGGTTGCTATCTTGTCTATTTTAGTAGACATAGACCACAACATCAAACTGTGCGGTCACGGCTTTCTCGATCATTTGCATTAGTTTTGGCTTTAGGATTCTTTTGTCCCCGTTCATTTACTAGGAAATTAGAAACTGTAGCTACACGTATACATTATTAATTACTCGTTACGTATAGCTCTCTGAACGCAGTAAGTCCAGTGGGTGTCCTCTGTGTCTAACATGGCGGCCATTGCCGTATGGGCTTTTGCCCTTGTGAATTTGTTATCCCTTGTTTATTTTCCATGTTCAACATGGCGGCCACTGCTGTACGGGCTTTTGCCCATGTGAATTCTGGGAGCCTAGTCACTCCTGGGGCGGCGATCGTAACTCCTTGTTATTTCGACCCAGGTGGGTCCGTTTACATCTTAATGGTGGCAGCCCATTTAGCCGGCATTTCCGGTATATAAGTGAACATTCACGCTGCGTTCTTTTGCTCGCAGCCCACACATGGAAACGCGCGGACAGGAGGCCGTGCTGGTTTTTCATCTATCTCCGCATTGTTTTTGCAAGCAGGTAATGGAGCAGGCTGATGTGTTTTAGCTTAGATTACTAGTTTTGGAACATTTGTTAACAGTTAACGTACCAACTTTTGGGGTATGATATTTTCTTGCCTGTCTTTACATTTCTGCCATAGGCAGTCAATGGGTCAGGCGTATGTGTGTTAGTTTGGATTTCTAGCCTTACTATTTGCTAATTTGTTACGTACTCAGTGTTGGGTAATTAAAATAGTTTTCTTTTTTTGGCATACAATTCTGCCAGCAATTAATAGGTTAGGTTGACGTCTCTACATTGTACATTGAGTATTATCATTTGTCACTCTTTAGTACACTTAGCTAAGGTTTCTAGAGTCCCATCCATGATTTTTTTCTTTTTATAGAATATCGCTGTCCGTTATGAAGCGGTGTTTTGGGGACTGCCAATAAGAATACTTTATCTTGCATCACTGGTACTACTTATCTCATACCAGGTAACTACTAGACATGTTGTTATATCATATCTGTTTGTGGTCTGTGGCTTTGGTTTTTCGTCTATCTCTGCATTGGTTTTGCAAGCAGGTAATAGAGCAGGCTGGCGCGTTCCAGCTCAGATTACTAGTCTTTGAGTACTTTTTAGTATATCTAGCTAAGGTCTTTAGAGTCTTATTTATGACTCCTTTTTCTTTATAAGATATCGTTGCCCCTCATGAAGTGGTGTTTGGGGACTACCAATAAGAATATTCTATTTTGCATCACTGGTACTACACATTTTATACCAGGTAATTTTCAGACATATTGCTATGTCCCATCTGTTTGGGGTTTCTAGCATTCGCTCCTGGGGGGTTGACACTTCCTTTTCATTCCCTTTACTCACTAGGGTACTGTTTTCCCTCATTTTTCTGTTGTTTCCCATATTGATAAAGGCTTCGATACATTTTATCTTAGTCTTAGTCCAATAGAGTATTTTGTTTCTTTGTTAGCATGTGTACTCAATAATAAAGTATGTTGTTGTTTTGTTTTATTATTATTAATTATTATATATTATTTATTAATTATTATTATTTTTTTATATTTATTCTGAACAGCCTAACAGGAGATCTATCCGACTCCCGTTTTGCAAATTGAAGCTTTGTTGGGCTGCAGGAATTTTCCCTCGGTTGTGATAGTTTGGGTTTATAAGGTATGTGAGTAGATTTTATTTCCATGCTATGCTGCGTCCACAGTGTGTGGATATATTTAGATTATTTTTCGTCTTTTTATATTTGTCCCCTTTTTATTTAGAAAGCGTGGAGACTACTTAATTGTGCCATAGTTATGGAACTTTCGACACATCACTTTTTGAGTAGAGGGTTCTACCTTCTGTGATGAGCGCTCTTTTAGTTTTATATAGGACATAACTAAGACTTATAATCATGTTTTAACATCTCAGTTATGTATGCATTAGTTCTGATTTCATGTTTTTTCTCCTTTAGATTGTACAGTAGGAAAGAGGATTATTCTTCATGCTACATTACTACAACAAAGGATCATTGTACCTTTAGCCACTTGTAATTGGTCAATTGTTTGTTTAAGTCCTAACTTCATTTGTCCTGAGGAAGTTCAAATGATTGAATGAAACTAGTTGACTCTCGTTTTGATTATAGGCCATTTCTGTTCCAACCACTTACCTTTTTCAAAAGTATATAACTTGCCATTAATTGGGGTCGTCAAGTGTGTACAAAGGAGGCTGTAAGGTTGGTGATGGGTCACCCTACAAAGGGGTTTAGTACCCTCTTTTGGAATTCAAAAACACTGATAATATCAAAAGTGCTTACCCAAGTTTGTGTATTTGTGGCTGAACTTGAGGAATGAATTGTAGTGATTCTTTTAAACTTCAATAAATTATATATTTTTGTATAATCGTTTGGAGATTCTATATATAAATTCAATTTATCTTTGTTTAAACATTAATAGGTTTTAGTATAACCCATGATCTTAATGATCAGGATTTCATATGGAAGACATTTTATGTAGTATTCCATACTTTTCATTGTTTGATAAGAGAACCAGACCCCCCCTATATTTCAGAAACTAATACGTACCCAGGTCTCTGGTTCCCTTCTATCCTGGGATCCCCTCCCCTACACAAAATAGTTCTCAGAGCAGCCTCCATGGTTGTGGGGATTAGAAATAGGTAATTAACACTCCCCACCGGATTTCCGTGTGGCGTTCTTTTAGTGTTGAACCTTTAAGTTTATTTACTTACATACCTTATTTTATTAATTCTTTTTCCTTTCCTTCTTTTTCCATATGGTTAGGTGTTTAGCTCATTATGGAAGACAACACTTTAGCATATAGTGAGGCCTATATAGAGGAATTACTCTCGGGCAATAGCACATTAAGAGTTGACATTAATCAAACATCAGGTCCTAATCTACAAGAATGGGAAGAAATAGTACAACTTAAGAAACGCTTAATAAGAACAGACTTACACAGCAATGTCATGCTGGAATACTTAAGAAACAAAATTTTGCCTATGGGGCTTATCGTGAGGAATCAACCGCGTCTTTTTTTAGATGATCCTCGTTTCAAAGGTGGCTGGAGTGGGGTAGGAAATAAATGTGGTAGGGACTGGATAGTATTAATCATAGAAACGTCACGCCGTATCTCTAAGAAACTTATAGAGGAAATCGAACAGAAGGAACAAGCTCTCAATAACAAAACTTTGTTAGAAGAATTTAAGTTTAGGTTGGGCCAAATAAATGAAGAAATGAAATTATTGACGGATAACCTTTCAATGGAAAAAATCAAAAAAATGAATAAAGATCTACTAGAGTTTAAACACGAAAAAGCTTTTCCTTATGTGCAGAAAGATTACAATCCACAAGAAGATACGAATTTGACCAACCCTAATAGACGCAAAGTACGATTCAGAGAGACCTCTTTCTCCTCCAATAGTTCTGGGAACAGTTCCGGTACAGAACAAACCCCTAATACCAACATGAATAGAGGTAATCAGCGAGGCAGAAATAGAGGCCGTAACCGCAATAGATGGGCATACAATCAGGGACCACCGGGTTTTCCACCTTTTTTTCAACCTCCCTTTGGAATGAATTTTGGACCAAACTTTGGGCCACCATATGTCCCACATTACCAAATGCCACCTTTTTACCAAGGACAGATGGGACAACCATTTGGTCTACCGTATCAACAAACACAGGGACCTGTGAATATGCTTCAATCAGCAGCGGTATCACAAGCCCCTACGTCAGGCTCTAATAGTGGTTCGACCAACATGAATAGCACTCCTTTTTTAGGGGAAGGCCCGAGTGCATCGACTACCCCACAACCGGTACGGAATCAACCAGCAAGGAGTGGCAAGAAAGTGTAATTAATTTATCAACACATATTCTAACTTCAACAGAGAGACAAGTACTTAATAAAGGATTGGGGTACGTTACCACTCTTCAACACGATCCCTTAAAGTTCAGGATTGAACTTAGAAGTTTTCTTAGGAAGATTAAACTTAACAGGTTTTTCGAGAACTCAGACTTTATCTCTACCCAGAAAAATGTTACTGGTTTAAGAGTACCCTCTACGTTCACTCCTCCGGTCACTAGCTCTCAGGTGGAAACCTTTGAGGGTTTAGTCATACGTGATGTCCTTAAATTGGAAGAACGTAAGATAATTGCTTACAAAAACATCAGTAAAAATGAAGAGATGGCCCTCCTATGTCTCAAAAACAACAGAGACATAGTTATCAAAGAGGCGGACAAAGGGGGCGCCATAGTCATACAGAATCTTTTTGACTATGAAGCAGCATCTAGGTTATTGTTGAATGATGAACGCAGCTATAAATCTATTAATTATAACCCCCTTAAAGACCTGCAGAAAGAAATAAATACCGGAGTGATTACGGCTTTTGAGAAAGGATGGATTTGTAAACAGGAGAGGGAATACCTAATCGCAACCGAACCTAGGGACCCCATTTTTTATACGATCCCTAAAGTCCACAAGAACTCGCAAAAACCTCCTGGAAGACCTATTGTGGCTGGCTGTGGCTCGGTTCTCGAGCCACTGTCCAAATATGCAGATCATTTTATCAAGATGTATGTTCCATCCATGAAATCATATGTTAAGGACAGCACAACTATGATTAATATAGTTGAGCAATTATCGTACAATGTAGAAGAGAATTTGTTAATTTGCTTAGATGTGGAATCTCTTTACACACGTATCCCCCAAGTAGCCACTTTGTCATGCATTAAGGATTTGCTTGAAGAGGATATCGAAAACATCGAGGGTAATATTGAATTCATACTATGGTGTACAGAAATAGCCTTAACACGCAACTATTTTCAATTTAAGAATGAATTCTTTTTACAAATTGAGGGTACGGCCATGGGGGCCTCCATGGCTCCATCTCTGGCCAATCTGTATGTAGAGATGTTTGAGAAGAAGACCATATACAGTGTGACTAATCCGTTTAAAGTCCAACTTCTTGAATGGAAAAGATACATCGATGATGTATTTATTATTTGGAAAGGGTCCCTTTTAGAAGCCCAGAATTTCATCAAATGGTTAAACGAACAGAATATACATCTGAAATTCTCAGGTACAATTGAAAAGTCAAGTATAAACTTCTTGGATCTAACCATCTTTGCCGAAAATGATCATCTTAAAACAAGAATATATAGAAAACCAACAGATAAGAACAGTCTCTTATCATACCTCAGTTTCCATCCTCAATCTTTAAAAGACAACCTCCCGTACGGCCAGTTCTTAAGAATCAAAAAAAACTGTACTAACATTGAAGACTTTGACAAGAACGCAGCCCTATTATCAGAGAAATTACATTATAGGGGATACCCCAAAAAACTTCTAAATCGTTCAGCAAAGAGAGCTCGTAATAATAATCGGGATTCTCTTTTAGAAGGACGCCCTAGAAAAACAACTAAGAGACTTACGGCGGTATTTACCTATAACAATTTAAGTTACAAAACCCGCAATATTATAAGAAAACATTGGCACATTCTAAATACAGATAAAGATAAAATCTTGACACCGTTAGAAAAACCACTGTTTGCCTTAAAAAGAGGACAAAACATCAGAGAGAAAGTTACAAGATCGGACGTATTCAAAACCCAAAAGAACAAATCTAGACCAGAATCTATTACTGCAGCATGGGGCCTTAGCCCTATAGTAGGTCATTTTCCATGTGGGTCATGTTCTGTTTGTAATCAAACCGGGAGAACTAAGGTCATTGATGTAGGTACTACAAGAATTGTATTGAAAGATCATACCAATTGTAATACGTCGATGGCAATATATATGATTACATGCCCTTGTCAGTTACATTATGTAGGGAAAACGAAAAGAGAGGTGCGAAAACGGATGGTGGAACACCGCAGTAAGATCCGGACTCAAGATCTCACGGCACCTTTGGTGAAACATTTTATGGACTGTGGACACAAAGAGGACAATTTCACTTGGACAATCATTGAAAAAATACATCAAGCGGCAGATACTATTGGACTGAGAATACTGGCAAGGAAAGAAAATACTTGGATCTTCAAATTGAACACACATCGCTCGGGTCTGAACGACCAAATTGAGTGGCATTCATTGGAGTAAATTTCATATTGCTCTTTCATATTGCTTTCTTTCCCTTTTTCCTTTTTTCCCCCCTTCCTTCCCCTTTCCTTTCCCTTTCCCTCTTTCCTTCTCCCCTCCCCCTTCCCCTTCCATTCCTTTTCCTCTCCACCCTCCTTTCCCCCTCCTTCCCCCACCCTCTTTCCCTTTCTATTTTCTTTTTTCCTCCCCTTTTTCTTTCTCTCCTCCCTTTCCCCCTCCCTCCTCCTTTCCTTTTTTCCTGCCCTCTTTTTCTTTTTCTTTTTCTCTTTCCCCCTTCCCTCTCTTTCTTTCCTCTCTCTTCCCCCCCCTTTTTCTCTTTTCTTCCCTTTCCTTTTCCTCCCCTTTCTCTCCTTCTTCCCTTACTTCTCTTTCCCTTTTCTTCTTGTAGCTTGGTATTATGGGCCTTTATGCCTGCGTTATTGCCACTGCCCCCCCCTTCCCCTCGTGCGTCTTAGCTTCATAGACACGTTTCATTTGCCCTTGTGTTTCTCCCTCTTGGTCCATCTCTATTTGGGGACCGTGTAGAGAGTTTCTTACAGTGTTCTGCTTTATTCCTCGGGTGTTCTACCGTTCATCATCATTTTTTCATTTTATTCCCGGTACCTTTTTGTACTTGGTACAGTTATATTCAGATCCGCTGAGTTGATTTAGATTCTCCTCCGTTTTTTCTGTTTCTTCTTTTGTCAAGCTTAATTTTGATTAGTTTTCTGCACTTGTACTATAGTGCCAGACTTCCAAGCTTTTTATACACTTGTTCTCACTGCGTGTACACATATATATATGTGCAAGTACAATTCTTGTGCTCATATATATGTATGTGTATATATTTTCATTAGAGGTTTCTTTTGAGTTGCGGGGTATCTTTTATGAATTCAGTATCCTTAGAAATACACCAGAGTTTATCCAATCCCTTTTACGGACAGCTCTCCGGACGTTGCCTGTTCATTAAAAACGTATGTTTTCGCTTTCTATCACGGCGGCCATCTTGACCTGGGCTCGCTCTATGGGAAGCTCCTCTCCCATTCTCATTAAGGCGGCGTTCTCCACGTCTTTTGCCCCCGTGCATTTTGGGAGCCTAGTCACTCGTTCGGCAGCAGTATTAATCTCCCTGGGTCTTTTAAGCGGGAGATACCACTATTAACCGTGTATAATTCAAAACCTTTGGGTTATAGTTTGACCAGTGGATTCCACTGATATCATACTTGGTGACCATTATTGTATGGTCCTTATAACATGGCGGCCACTGGAGTTCAGTCACTGCCAAGACGTTTATTGGTCCCTTCCCCCTATTGCTATCCAGGTGGACCGATTTAGAAATCAATTATGCAGCCCTCCTACCTGGGATTTCCGGTACTTAAGCCGACTTTTCCCTGTGATTCTTTTGCACACAGCCTACATTGCGAAACACGCGGATAGGAGGCCGCACTGTTTTCACCTTTCTGTACAGTGGGAGTCGGAAATAGGTAATGAATGGGCATTTTGCTTATTTACTAACCAAGGGACTATTGCTAATAGTGGATGTAATTTTAGTGGGGACTTTATATTATTAATTATATTATATATAATTTTTCTTCTAAATAATTGGCCTAGCTGGTTCCTATTGGTTTTTTTCCATCATTCATTGTGGGGTGCCTTTTAAACCTCTTTTCTGATCAAACAATTCTGTTGGTCGGTTATGTTGTCACCCTCTTGTTATACATTCAATTCAGGCTGCAAGAATAATTATTATGAATCCCTTCCTCCTTTTTGTCCTCATAGAACATTGTAGCCCTTCATGAAGTCAGATCTGGGGGACTGCTCATAGGAATCCGTTATTCAATACTGCTGGTACCTTTCATCTTCCACCAGGTATTTATAAGATAGGTTTCCATTAGATAGGTGGTCATGTTTTAATTTTAATTATAAGGGATCTACACGTTCCTCTCGATACTGTATGTGGCAACAGCAAACCAGATTGGCTGGTACGATTCGAGTTTATTTTATTTTACTAGTTTTCTAGCATCCCCTGAATACATTTGATTAAGAATCTTAGTATCTGTTCTTCTTTTTGCTTTCTGTTATTAGAATACTGATGCCTCCTTGATGTGGTGTTGTGGGACTATCACTAAGAATAGCCCTTTTGCTTTTCTGGCTTAATTCAGTTGTTACCAGGTAATTTATAGACGTATTTTTATGTTTTGGCGAATTAGGTTGCCATTTTTAGTCTATCCTGGAGGGCATTGTTATTATTATTATTTTTCTTTCTTTCTTTTCTCCCTCTTCCCCTTTTTCTCCTCTTTCCCCCCCTCCCCCCCTCTTTTTCTTTCTTTCTCCCCGTTTTCCCCTCTCCCCTTCCCTTTCTTTCCCCTCCCCCCCCCCCCCCCCCTTTTTTCCTTTACTTTCTTTTTTTCCTTTAAAATTAAGGCTTTGATGATCAAAACACTGTATCATTTAATGGACAACCTTTCTGTTTTTGATTGCTTCATATTTATTTTGAACAATCCAATAGGAGATCGATCTTGACTCCCGTTTTATGAATCAGAGCACTGTCGGAAATTGTTCCTCTGAATGTGTTTTCTATAAGGTATGTGAGTGGATTTTATATTCATGCTATGTTGCGTCCACATTGAGTGGTTTTACCCAGATCATTCTTTCTGTGTAATTTTGCTCCCCCCTCCGCCCCTCTTTTTTCACTTAAAGAGTATGGAGACCTTTTTACGCCATAGCCTTGGATGTTTATGTTACAAAAAACGTTTTTGAGTAAAGGGCTTTACCTGTGTTGATGGGCTCACTTAGTTTATTACAGGACAGAATTAAGATTTATTACCATGTTTAAATATCTTGGTTTTGAATGTTTATTATATGTTTTCTCTCCCCTAGATTGTACTGTAGGAAAGAGGATTACTCTTCGTGCTACATTACCACCACAAAGGATATTGTACCTTAATTATTTATATTCTGTTTTTGTCTAAGTCCTAACTTCAATTGTCCTGAAGAATTTCAAAGATTGAATGAAACTAGTTGACACATGTCTTTTTCTGTAGGCTATTTCTGTTTCAACCGCCTACCTTTGTCAAAAGTATACAAGCTGCCATTTATTTGGGTTATCAAGAATGCATAAAGGAGGTCCTATGGTTGAAGTTGGGTCATCCCACAATGGGGTTTAGTACCCTCCAGTCACAATTTACCAACACCGATAATACCAAAAGTGTTTACCCAAGTTCGCGTATTGGTGGTTGAACTTGAGGTATGAATTGTAGTGATTCTTTTAATTTTCAATAAATTATATTTTTGTATAATCTTTTGGAGATTGCATATATATATTTAATTTATCTTTGTTTAAACATTCTTGTTTAATTTCAATTCATGATTTTTTGATCAGGATTGCATATGGAAGACACTTTACGTAGTATTCCATTTTGTTCATTGTTTGATAAGAGAACCAGAACCCCCCCTATATTTCAGAAACTAATACGTATCCAGGTATCTGGTTCCCTTCTATCCTGGGATCCCCTCCCCTACACATAATAGTTCTCAGAGCAGCCTCTATGGTTGTGGGGATTAGTAATAGGTAATTAACACTTCCCACCGGATTTCCCTGTGGCGTCTTTTTAGTGTTGAACCTTTTATTTCATTTATTTACTCACATACCTTATTTTACTATTTTATTATTTTCTTTTCTTTTCTTTCTCTTCCCCCTTTTTTCCTTCCTTTTTCCTTTATGGTTAATTG
>JAWWEL010004476.1:0-10467 GCA_035582915.1 Necturus beyeri | reverse complement strand
CTGAGGGGTCCCGGCCCTTTGGCCTACAGTAGGGGCCTCGTGCCCCCGCGGCTTGGAGCCTGTCGCGTTTCGCCTTCAGTTGCGAGGTCCTGTTCCTATGATGTGGCCTGGCATCTGAGGGGGAGACGAGATTGGCGTAGCCTCCGGAGGAACCCGCTTGACAGCATCCGACAGTTACTTATTCCAGGTTGCCTAATTTGAAAAATCTGTTGTGTCCTAGCATGCATGCCCCGGTCAAACAAAGAAGTACTGCTACAGGATCATGGTTACCTCCACTACCTAAGGGGTTTCATCACAGGCGATGTTATGCCTGTGATTTTGCTGTGAATTGTATAAAGAAGTTTGGTAACAAATCCATATCGAAAGTTTACAATATTAACAGCTTTATAAACTGTGAAACAACTTTTGTCACCTACTGTGTCACCTGCCCATGTGAACTTATATATGTGGGGTCCTCCATTAGAGCTTTGAAAGTCAGAATCCTTGAACATTTGGGCCATATCCGTAACCGAAATTTCAGCTACCCCATCGCTCGACACTTTTGGCAAGAACATGGGGGCTCAGAGGAAGGATTGGAATTTTTTGGAATTGACCAAACTAAGATTTCTAAACAGGGGGGCAATAGGGAGCTGTTGCTCCGCCAGAATGAGACCAGGTGGATCATACGGCTTAGAAGCTAAGAGTTTGGTTTAAATGAGGAAACGGTCTTTCATCTATTCCTCAGAAAATAACAACATATGAATATTTGTAGCTACAAGTGTAAGCCAAATCTGATCCGTAAGATAGAACATCACTATAGTTTGGATTGAAGGTTCTGTTTCCCCCCTTCCCTCTTAACCCCTGCTCTCTTTTTGTAGTAAATGTAAATAATTGAATTGGGAGACTGGAGGATCTTGGATAACCCTCTTGACCAGAGTAATATTGTAAATAGGTAAGTTTAGAACCATAGAAGTAAGGCTTGAGTCTGAAATTCACGATTTGGGGGTTGGTTACCCGTTTAATTGGGCACACTTGTGATGGATGCCGTGGTGAGATATAGTCATCTGTAGGATAGGTACTGTCCGAGTGGATGACCATAGATGGGGGAACTGGATTCCAATCCCCCCATGTCATGGATTTAACCATTAACTTCATGGATCACATGCGGAATACCTCTAAACTGGATCAAATGGAGATTTGTGTATTAAGTTTGAATATAGAATCTCAGCATTGGTACACTAAGTACATTTCTTGTCTATGTGTCAGTAGCCACTTATGATAATTTAATATATGTGTATATATGTCCCCCTCCCGTACTTCCCCTCCTCTCCTCCCCCCCCCCTCCCTCCCCTCCTTCCCCCCCCTCACCTAGTGGTTTTCCCCTCTTCCCTTTTCTTAAATACTGATTGATTGCCATTTGACTATATGGTGCAGTTATAATGAGGGACTGGTGATATAGTATAAGGCATGGACATAGAGGTACCGTTAGGATTTTGAGTGATGTAGGAGCAGTGTCATGAAGAGAAAATGTGGTAAAATGGACGTGTCTCACAGAACATTCATTTTGTTTGAGGCGGGTAATGGATTGTTTTGTTTAGCATAAATAGCTAATTCGACGATGTGAATGATTTGAACTAATTCCATTTTTATCAACATGGACATTTTGGTTGAGCGGTAGTAATGTCTATCTATAGGATTCCTTGTAGAAGTATACTTGCTTAGTCCATTATAAGATGGCCACCAGGTTTGTGGGTAGGGGTAACATAGAGCAGACCATGCAATGGATGATGGGTAAACAGGATGAGTCAGATCTTGAGTATATGAAGAGGAAGTCTGAGGTGGAGGGTGATTGTTTTGTACCACGCCCCCGTGAGAAAGCCGAAAGGTGAAACGTCAGGGTAGCCAGCGTGGTTTATCCTGTGGGCCATGGCGATGTACGCCAGGTGTCCCTGGCAGACGGATACATGCTAAGAGACTGAAAGATATGAACTTACTCAACTCACAGGATTCGTTTTGTGCGGTGGCGCTTAAGAAAAAGAAAATTAATGATGCAAAAATGCCAAAATGAAAAAAGAAAATAAAGGAAGTGGTTGGCGCCTATCATGCCTCTGGGTGTTTTAACACTGGATTACTAATGGAGATTGGTTCCCTGACATGGTCCAGTATCACGTGGATTTGGTTGTGAAAACAGCAAGGAGAAACACAAGTATTATTGTGTGTTTTTTCAGTGTGCGGGGGGAGTGCAGCCCTCATTTTTGTTCATTGCTCTCTTGTCTTTGTCTACCACAAGTAGCGCAGCACCCAGACCTTTACGTCGTGTTGGCCACGCAGGTACTGTGTGTTGTGGGCGTTTGTTTTGCTGGTCTATAGCATCACTGTACTCCATTGGTCCCTGCCCACCGGATGCTGCCGTGTGGGAGACCAACCCATCTGCCCGGGCCTGACCCCTCATACATCCTAGATTGCTGCGGCAGCCCTGAGGCTCCCACCCTGAGCCTCGGGGGACGGTGGAGTGCCATCCTGGGAGTCACCCCATACCAAACCCTGGGACCCTGTGCTGGGAGCTGTGGCTGGGTGAACGGCACGAAACGTTCTACAGTCCGCACGCTGTCGCAACACAAACAAGGTATGCCAAGGACCCAGAGGAGGCAAAACAAGATCGACACCTTTGCAAAGTCCCTACCGAAACAGCCGGACGTCAACGTCATGGCCTCCCCATATCAGTCGGCAGCTACGGCACCTACACACTCATCCTCTGCAGATCCCGAACTCAAAGCTATACTTGCTGGTATGAAAGCCGGAATTGATGGTATAACAACTAAACTTGACGGCCTAACATAGAAAGCCGATATGCTTCAGGTCAGGATGGACAAGGAGAGTGGAAGTGTGATGGAAGCAGAGTCCAGGATAAGCACCGTTGAGGACTCGGTGATGGAGATGCGGTCTCCGGTGGTGGGCCTGACCAGGGAGATGCAGGAGGTGAAGGCTAAGAATGAAGACGTCGAATCCAGGTCTAGCCAGAACAACGTGCGCATTCTGTGAGTGTCAGAGACAACACAGATAGGCAACATGGAGTTGTTCGTGGAGATGCTACTCAAGGAAATCCTGGACTCTCCGGACCTTTCTTCACATTTTCTTGTTGAAAGGGCGCACAGATCCCTGGCACCAAAACCCAGACTGGGACAGCCGCCATGCCCAATCATCACCCATTTGTTGAACTTCCGCGATAGGGATCTGGTACTTAGGAAGGCCTACGAGAAAAATGATTTGGAGATAGAATCTTCATCTATCTGGACTTCTCTGCAGCAGTGCAACAAAAATGTAAGACGTTTCTGGAGGCAAAGCCGAGACTCAGGGAGAAAGGTATTAAATACGCCATGTTGTTCCCTGCAAAACTTAAAGAGTGCTGCATAATGATAGGGCAAGTTTCTTCAGGACCCCAGAGGAGGCGATCGCCTTTGTGGAAAGCCTCCCGAGGGATAATACCCATGCTGCCGGGATGGCTGGGACCGTCCAGGACTAGCCATTTCAGTAATACAGGAGGTTCCGCCTAATGACTCCATGCGAGTACTGTTAGACAACTGTATGTGAGACACTGTTTGGAATGGGTGGGACCATCCGGGGAGGGGGCATAATACTCCGCACATACATTATGTGACACTTGATTGGTGATAATTTCGTTTTTTGTATTTGCCTCTCTGATCCCTCAGGTATTCCCCCTCCCCCTCTTCCATCTCCTCTTCTCCCCCCCCAACCCCTTTCTTTTTTTTATAGTTTTCCAGAAAAAGCCCTGGTATGGGCACTTGGCCCTGCTCGGGAAGTCTACTTGCTGTATCTTAAACACAGTGTCCATGGCATGTGTGGTCGGGTGTCGCCAGTTAATTGCTCCTTGAAATTCCGGGGCTGACTTGGCTCCCCGGCTGTACTGCGGAACAGTACGTGAAAAGTCTGTGCGTGGGGCAGTATGCCGATGCTGGCTACCCAGCCCCCAGCGTGTATCACTTTTTTTTTCTTGTTTACCTGTTTTATAGTTGACACTGCAATTTCGCCTCATAGTTGAGGACTGAGGCATGGGAGGGAAAATGTTGGTAAATGTGTTAACCTGAAAGTTCGTTCAGGTAACATTGTCAGGAGAGCCACCCCGTTGGGTACCACCTTGGGTAGGTTGATAAGGGTTACGCTGCTAAGTTGGGGACAGTGGCATAGGTGGGGGAGGGTTTGGGAGACAATGACAAAACGTGGCTTGGCATGGGAAGCAACACTGTATATGTAAAGATTATGGCAGTGAGACCCGAATGGTCATCATTAAATATTACCTTTCTCAATGCCCGCACACGCAGATATTAAAGTTCTAACATGGAATATCCGTGGCCTTCGTAACTACACGAAACTCTGTAGCGTGTCATCGTATGTCAATAAACTGCACCCCACTATCCTAATGTTGCAGGAAACACATTTGATGGACCATGAATATAAGAAGGTGTCCACTAATTGGGGCCCCGCGAGATACGGGGCACACTACACCACCAGTTCGAGGGACGTGCTTTCGATTATACATAAATCCCTCAATTTCCACCTTGAAAAGACAATACATGACCCTTCTGGAAGGTATGTGATAGTAGTAAGTGTTATAGTGGGTAGTAGATATACACTGATTAACACTTATTGTCCAAATACAAATCAGCCGGATTTCTATTCATCTGTAATACGGCTGTGTCACGGCACACTGGCCATGAATGTCATCTGGGCGGAAGACCTTAATACTATTTTAGATATTGACTTAGATAGGACCGGCTCGGCCCCACGACCTCTGACCGGCTCCGCCAAGGAGATTGACTCCATTATGGAGTATTATGAGCTCGTGGATTCCTGGAGGACCAGGTTCCCACACACGAGATCATACAGATTCTATTCCGTGGTACATGATATGTCCTTCCGAATAGATTATATACTTATCTCACGAAACAACACACAGGTAAAAGAAGTAGAGATCCTGCCTAGAACGCTTTCCGATCACTCGCCAGTCCTTCTTACATTGGATGGTCACGGTGGGGGAGGAGAGTGACCACCGTGGAGGTTTAAGAGTGCTCTACTACACGATGAGGCTTTTATGTATAAATTAGAGACCGCAATTATAGCGTTCTTTAGAATTAATGAGGGCTCGGTCCCCGATCATGGGACAATATGGGAGACATTTGAGGTCTGACTGCGTGGATATTGTATCGGCAGGGAACACGGGGTCCTTTGATGGATCCGGGAGGAACTGGCGCGGGCGGAGGTGGATATTAAATGGCTGGAACAATCTTGTACTGCTGACAGATCCCCTAGCATGCAGACTAAACTTAGAGAAGCTCATAACCTGTTCATGGACCTCGCAGATAGAGAAATTAAATTCTTCGATAGACTGATGAAGGCTAAGAAATACAGCGAGGGAGAGCGTCCGGGTAGAGCGATGGCCTGGCTGGTGAAGCGTGAGCATAACCATACAATTATCGATGCATTACACAGGCAGGACGGCTCTGTAGCTGTCACAGTTGTGGATATAAACTCGGAGATCCTAAAGTTCTACATCAGACTTTACGCTAACAATGACCTGTCAATTGGGATTAACCTTCAGCAATATATAGATACGATTCCGCTGAGGCGGCTGACTGCTGCGGCGAGCACCGTGCTAGATGAGCCACTCTCCTCAGAGGAAATACTGGAGGCTATAAAAGATCTCAAGAATGGGAAGGCTCCGGGCCCAGATGGTCTGACGGTGGAAGTCTATAAGGAGTTCTTAACCATTCTGGCTCCTGTGCTTCTCAGGGTATTGGAAGAATCCCTAGATAAAGGCACCATTCCCCCCACAATGAGAGAGGCGATGATTACAGTGCTCCTGAAACCTGATAGGGACCCTTGGAAGTGCACGTCATACAGGCCACTCTCACTCCTAAATGTCGACTATAACATTTTCACCAAGGTTCTTATGAATCGTTTGACCCCGATCATGCCCCATCTGGTACTTCCTGACCAGTCTGGCTTCATACCAATGAGATCGACATCACTGAATCTGCGGAGATTGTTTGAAACTGTTGCCCAGATAGAGCCAGACGTGTCTGCTGTTGCGGCCACTCTAGATACTGAAAAGGCTTTTGATTCAGTCTCCTGGAAATTCCTCTTTTTAGTCCTCCAAAAAATGGGTTTTGGTGCTGACTTCGGTAGATCGTTCAGTTGTTTTACTCTGAGCCTACGGCCAGAATTAGGTCTGGAAAAACACTCTCCCCAACTTTCCAGTTAAATAGAGGAACTAGGCAGGGATGCACGCTCTCCCCGATTCCATTTGCATTGCCAATAGAACCACTGGCCGTCGTCATCAGATCTGAACAGTGGCGGCTGGTCAACTTTAAGTCAGGGGGCGTTGAGTGGCGTGACCGAGCGTAGCGAGGGAGCGTGACATCAAATGGGGGGTTTGGGGGGGTAACCCCCCCCCCCAAGAAGATTTTGGAAAAAATGGGGCCAAATGGTGAATTTTAAAGCAATTTTTCCAAGAATTTTGGTCAAAAAAGCTACAGGTTTTTCAGGCAGTTCTCAAGGGTAACTCATGAAACATAACAGTACTTGATGGAGTGCTACAGTAGCAGCCATGTGGATTACCTCACCTCCCCCTAGTACATTTTTGAAAAAAAATGCAGCCAAACTGTGCATTTTGAAGCCCCCTTTTCAACTATTTTGGCTAAAGAATCTTTGGTTTTACAGGCAGTTATTAAGAGGAACTCATGAAATATTCCAATACTCATGCTCCGCCACAGTACCCAAGATCACAAATCCTATGCCAGAAGAAATTATACTAGTTTTCAAAACTGTCCCAGGACTTGGAGATATAATGCCCATCATTGTTCCTATGCCACTTTAGCACCAAGCAAAATCCAAAAAATAAAACAATCCAGGTTTCTATGCCAGAGTTATCATCCACTGTGTAAGGCATGACCATGTGCTCAAAGACTGGAAGCTGAGGTAAATACATGCTTTAGGGAATCACCTTCCCCTCATCTGGAATCTCTGTCTTTGAATCTTAGATTGTTGTCGGGTTGTCGGTTAGGAGAACATGTGCCATAAACATTGAAACAAGGTTTCCGTAAAGTCCAACAATTGTTTATTGTTGTGTATGAAACAGAAATGCGACAACATGGTGGTGGGCTGACAAGGGTGGGGATATTGCAGTCCTTGTCACACACTTGTGCTTTTGTTTCTCCGTCGGCCATGTCCCATTTCCCACCTTTCCCCATGGACAAGAGTAGCTCAGTGAGGGAGCGGGGGTGGGGGTGAGGCGGGGAGAAGTGCAGTGCAATTGGTGGAAGGCAGGTTCAATATAGTGTGGCCTCATGACTATTTCTGGATCCCCTCTGCACCTCTCGCCATGCGGTGTGGCTCGGCAACAGGGCCATTACCCCCAGCAGATGAACACAGGTTTATGGCAATGCGGTGACAGGTCCTGATGGTGTCTTCATGACAATGGAGCCCCCCATTAATTAAGGCACATGCTGTAAGCTGTCCTCCTCCCACAAAGGGGTGGACAAATGAGGGTTGCAACACAGGTGGAAGCTACCACTCAGGTGGGCTGTCCCCTCCCCCATATAACTGTCCTCTTACCGAATTTGTACCCCTTCCTCCCATCTGTCCCACCTTCGCCATCTGTGCCTGCCTTTCCCTTATCTGTCCCTTCTTCCTCCCTTCCCCATTTGTCCCCCGCCCCATCTACTGTATTCCCCTTGCACCATCTGGTCCACCTCCCCCATCTCTGTGTCCCTTCCCCCATATATGTACCCCCCTATCCCCCACATCCGTACCCCCTTCCCCTCACTTGCCCCCTCTTCCTCATCTATTCCCTCTTCTCACATCTGTCTCTCCCCACATGTCCCCCTTCCCCATCTGTCCCTCCTCCAAACATCTGTCCCGCTCCCCAACTCTCCCAATTGCCCCATCTGTCCCCTCTCCCCCACATCTGCCTCCCCATCCCCATACACAGCACCGGCACATCACTATTCTTCTGTACCCCAGGTATAGCAACAGCCTGTGTGCTCTGCTGCCTGCAGCCGAGGAGCCTGCACAGCACAGCCAGCACCGGCGAGTGAAGGGGGAGGGCGGCCCTGGGTGGACAAGCACTTCACAGGAAGAGCACTCACGCAATCTCAGACCTTCTCCCACCCCCGCACCCCTCCATTCAAACAGCAGAATAACGCACCTCAGCAAGTCTCTGCAGAGAGGAGTGACTTAGTACTGTACGCAGCCCTGAACATCAAAGGAGCACCTTTCACAGTGTCAGATCACGGACACTTTGCACCGGTCGCAGTGCAAATTTGCCACAATATTTGCACCGCAGCTGGTGCAAAACAATATTCCTGCAATGCGTTTTTGCACTAACTCTAGTGCAAAACGGCACTGCACGAGGAGCTAGTTTTTATTTTTTTAAATTAAATGACAGGTGTTACTATCGCCCAACTCGAGTACTAATTTTATTAGGAAGGACGAAAGGCGGAGTAAACTCACTGGGAAACTGTGCCCTGTGGGTGACACGCACATCTCTGCAGCAGGCGCACGAACCCACCGGGCCATTTTACCAGCAAGGCAGATTATCCCCACTTCGCTTGAGCACAGTCGGGGCCCTAAACTGCGATCTCTTGAGTGAGTGTTGGGAACATTTATATAGCGCTCACCGCAAACATCATTGCTTCTTGGTGCTTCCGTGGTCACTCAAGTCCCCAAAATCCTTTCCACTTGTTTGTATCTGGCAGTGGTCATATCACGTCATTCCCAATGCTTTGGCGTCCTGTCAATGGCAAATTTTGCAGTTTGCAAATGGGGCCTGTTTATAGAAAGTTATATATACTAGTGCAAAATCGGACCAGTGCATAATTCTACCTGTTCTAAATTGCGCTGTCGCTAAATCTCATTGCGCCAGAGTGCTAAATTGCACCAATGCGGTGCAAAATGGTGCAGTTTTTGTAATGTGTGGGTTGGGCTCTCGGCAAGGGGTGAGTGGAAGTCCTCTGCTTCTTTCCCGATACACTTAGGGTGCTTCCCCTCCCCACCCCCACCCCCACCGCACCCTCCCAACGAGACCCCTTCCGCCTTTTCCCCAGCTACTGACTCACTGCCAATATTTGGGGAAAAGTGAGCCCCTAACTCGACGGAAGGGTGGGGTGGATGCCGGGTTATATTAACCCTCCTGTTACAGGCAGCGAGGCTGCTCCTTAGAAGAAGAAACTGGAAATATCTAACAACGTCTTTGTACAAATGGTCCAACCTCCAGCCCCTCCCCCCCCCCCCAGAGGGCAGAATAAATGATGTGCACACACTGAGCAGGGTCAGAATAAAAAGTGTAATGTGTGTTCACAACATTCACTGGGTTTTGGTCTGTGCACAGAACCACGTCAGCGGTGGGGGGGGAGCTCACATTTCAGCTATGAACACTGATTGAAGTACAAAAAAAACAGAGTTCCCTTAACGCTGAGCCCCTGCAGGACAGAGCATGGAGGCCCTGCAGGGCAGAGCACGGAACCACTGCAGGACAGGGCACGGAGCCACTGCATGGTCGAGAGCAACACACTGCAAGACAGGGAGTGCGGAAGACACTGCAGGGCAGGGCAAAGAGCAGCACACTCGTGCGCAGGGCCGGTACGGAGCCCTTCTAATGTTCTTTGACTCCGCAGATTGTACTGCCGAGATTACATTTCATTAGAATAGTCACGCTCCCTTTCCCATAGGTGCATACTCCCTAGAGCGAGGAAGGTCAGTCTCTCAGTGAGTGAGTGAGACGCACAGGTGGAGACCGTGGGGGAGAGGCTCGCCCCGCTCTCTGGTCAGTGTCTCCCAGTGCGTGCGACCCTCACTACCACTCGGCTGTAAAGTTCCTCCTGGAGGGAGGAAGACTCCTGCGGTGTTTGAGACCCGAAGATTAGAGATCCCACTACCAGAATCCCCACACAACACAATACTAAGTGCTTTAATGGCATGACACGTCGGCCAGGTTCTGCCAAAGTAAACTCACTAAATACACGCTCCTTTCTCCCGAATGCTTTCGGAGGTATTTTTCTCCTTTCAGCTCCGGCTCCGCTCCGCACGCAGATCTCTGCCGGCACCCAGAAGCAATGCGCGTGTGGCCAATGGACAGCAGGCATATTCTGAATATACCCTTTGTCCATTGGTCACAGGCGCAGGGGATGTACGCCCACATCCTCTGTTTTCTGTCGGCCTGCAGAGCCCACACACCAGCGCGCGTGTGCAAGACCTTTCTTAAGGTCTTTGAATGGGGCGAGCTGTCGGCACAGAAGAGCTCGCCCCCCCAGCACACATATGCGGTGGTGACAGGCCAGGCAGGGGCGGGGCATCAGCTGTCATGGAGGCTGTGGCCCGTCCCCCTGCTGCTTCCAGCGCCACCGCCGTGTAAACCATGTCAATGGTTTACACAGCGGTGGCGCTGGATGCAGCAGGGGGCCACAGTTGGAG
>JAWWEL010003368.1:0-10511 GCA_035582915.1 Necturus beyeri | reverse complement strand
AGAGATATGGGTGAACAGTCTCTGTCATCTTCATCCTCCTCTTCTTCTTTTTTAGAGAGGGGTCGCCCGGGCCCCTACAACTGGGGCGTGATAGAACAGAGGCTGCGCGAGCGACCCCTCTCAAAGAAACCATAAAAAATATTTCTAGTCACGACCTGAACAATGAAGAAACAGATGTCCTTCTTAAGGGACTAGGGTTTGTACCAACGAAGAGACATGACCCTTTTCTCTTTAGGGTTGAGCTTAAAGCCCTGGTACGTAAAGTAAATCTGAGACGCTTTTTTGAGACAATCCCACCGGGGGTGAAAAGTGTAACAGGCCTACGAAATCCGTCTACTTTTAACCCTCCTAATACTAGAGCAGAAGTGGTCACATTTGAAAATTTAGTTCTACGCGATATTAACAAGCAAGAACTTAAATGCCTCAACAGCTTTGAAAATTTGAGCTCTAGAAATAAAGCCTCCCTTAAGAAACTCAATGAGAATAGTACCATTATTATTAAGAAAGCCGACAAGGGAGGTGCTATTGTGATACAAGATAGGAAGAACTACATAGAAGAAGTAGAAAGACAATTGAACGACACCAGGAGTTATAAGAAACTTTTAGAGGACCCCACCAAGAGACTTCTCAATCAGATCATCCCGGTCATTGAAAAAGGAAAAATGGAAGGCTGGCTTCACAAAAATGAAGCCTTATTCCTGAGTGAGCCAGATGGAAGAACCCCGTTGTTTTATACTCTACCCAAAATCCACAAGGACCCAAATAACCCCCCTGGAAGACCGATAGTTTCTGGCTGTGGCTCCGTCCTGGAGCCACTCAGCAGATATGCTGATTTCTTCCTACGTACCTTCATTCCAAAAATGAGATCCTTTGTCAAAGACAGCACTGCAATTATTAATGTGGTGGAAGGCATGCCATTCTCAGAAGGAAATTTGTTGATAACCCTAGATATAGAGTCACTCTATACACGAATACCCCAAGCAGCCACTATTAAGTGTGTTGATGATAAACTCAAATCGAGGACAGATAACTTGCAAATACCTAATGACTTCATCTTGTGGTGCACAGATATGGCCCTGACCCAGAATTTCTTCAAGTTTAATAAAACCTTTTACCAGCAGGTAGAAGGTACGGCTATGGGGGCCACAATGGCCCCCAGCCTTGCTAACATCTATGTGGAGAGCTTCGAGGAGGAGATTATATATCCAGAAACGAATCCATATGGCTTAAATATTAAGGTTTGGAGACGTTTCATTGATGACATTCTGATCATATGGGAAGGGGATATAGATCAAGCTCTATCTTTTGTTGAATGGATCAACAGACAGAACCCCCATCTGAAATTCTCCTCCACAATAGATAAGAAGATGGTGAGCTTTCTAGATCTAACCATCTATGAATGTGCAGCAGTCCTACACACTACCTTGTTCCATAAGCCCACGGATACCAACTCTCTTCTCCTGTATCATAGTCACCATACTCGATCGCTACGCAATAACCTCCCCTATGGGCAGTTTCTGAGGATACGTAGAAACTGTACCACCAGGGAAGAATTTGAAAAACATAGCTTAGTGCTCACTAACAGACTCCGAGAAAAAGGCTATCCCAATAAGCTTATTAGGAAGGCCAAGAAGAGATCACTTAACAATAATCGAGAGGCACTACTTGAAGGAAGACCGGAAAAGGCCAGTACAGAAACAATGACTGCTGTCTTTACATACACTAATTTATCCATGAAGAGCAGGAAAATAATATCTAAACACTGGCATGTCTTGAATGCCAATATGGTGATTCCTCTCCCAAAACCCCTGTTCTCCCTCAAAAGGAGTCAGAACATCAAAGACCAGCTAGTTCACACTGACATTTTTAAAGGTAAACAGGCCAGACAAATTACCCTTACAGAGAGTTGGGGTCTTCCACCACCGGTTGGTCATTATCCATGCGGTGACTGTGTTGTTTGTGCCCTAACAATCAAAACCAAGGTTGTGGAAGTGTCAGATTCCATACGAGTAACACTTGAGACTCTTAGCAATTGCAATACTATGATGGCTGTTTACCTCATCCGTTGCCCATGTCAACTGATCTACATTGGTAAAACGAAGAGAGCCTTGAAAGAAAGGATGATTGAGCATCGCAGCTGCATCAATACCAAGAAGATCAAAGAGCCACTAGTGTCACACTTTTTGGAGAAGAATCATCATCCGGACTCACTACGCTGGGTTTTAATAGAGAAAGTGCACGCTCAACCTGACCGTCCTGGACTGCGCCTGCTCAGTCAACGTGAACAATTCTGGATTTACAAAACTAATAGCCATCAAACTGGGTTGAATGAAGGGATTGAATGGCATGTTTTTAATCAATAAGATTATTTTAGATTGTGATTGTTTTACTATAATTTATTGTATATTTTATGTGTATTTAATCCTTTAATGATATTTGACCGAATGATATTTGATCGGTTGTGGCTTTTTGCATTGATTTCTCTATCTCTATGTTCGCCTCAATACTATGGAGTTTCCATTTTTCAACTCCACCTCTGTCTCCTACTCACTATTTCGGCTAGCATAGTCATTTTTTGCTCCTTAGTTTTATAGCCTCAGTTTTTCGCCCCCCTCGTGAGAATAGGTGCACTTTGATCAATGTACCTCGGTCCTATGGTCCGCTACACCTAATAGTAGGCGATATAACACTGTTTAAATTGAGCGCATATTCCAGTTTTAATCTTACTGTTCTAAACATCTTCCCCGCTCAGTTCCGCGGGTCCCTTTAAATATGGACGACTATGCCGACTTAGATTAAGTGGAGTTATACTCCTAAGATGGCCGCCAACATGGCGACCGGTACATTGTAGCGCGAGGCATTCTAGTGCTTTTGCTTGTTCGTTCGCGAAGACCCGACTCCCTTCCCCATTGCTCCTCAATGATAAGGAAGTAAGCGAAAAAAAGAAAAAAATAATAGCGTGAATATAGACTCGATATTCTTGTATTCCCACTAAAGAGTGCGCGATCATCCGCCTCCCTTTCGCTTAACTTCTTAATGATTAAAAAGTATGTGAGAAGACAATAGCATTATCACAGAATCAATATTTTTGTGTATATACAAAAAGGTTTCTTTAAAATAAGGCCACTTATGCCTGACCTTCTCAACATGGCGGCCTGCAGCAGACGGCCGCCATGTTGGTAGTCCCTCTGATAGATTTGGCGCCAACGTAAATGTATTTAAAGCATTTTTGAGCAACAGACTAATGAGCAAGGGATTTCCTTCTCCTCTCGGGCCTGCTACTCGAATGTTCGAATTCACGAAGGTATGGTATTACTCTATCGGTATACCACCTGGGTTATTTCTGATTTCTTATTTAGATTCCTTATTCCATACCTGTAACTAGCCAATTGGGCTTTGTAATAGTTTTTCTTTTCCCTTTAGGAGTTACTCGTTGGAAACACAGCAGTTTAGGCGTCTTTCCACTGGCAATGTTAACTACCCGATTCTAACTAGCACCCTCTGGTAGGTGACCTCCCTGGTCTCTGACAATCTTTTGTTCCTCATTTGAGATCTCTTGGTTAAAGCTAACCAAATAACCCTTTTTCTTTTATAGAGATAAATACTCATCTGATTTGCTTCAAGCTGGATTCTTTGGAAGTAGCTAAGCACCTCCCTGCCTCAATTTCAGTATGTACAGTCAACCCCTCCATTATTTTACACAATAGTAGTCTGTCTTCTCATAGTAAGAATTTGTGCCTAGCACCATAGTAGGTACTATATATATTTTTTGTGCTCCTTTTGTTATGAATCAATAGCAAAGTAAGACTAAAAAACATATTAGTCTCTAAACATATCCCACTTCACTGTTATTTACTACATTTCTTTCTCCCTCCTTTCTTTTAGGTACACTACTCTTTTGGGATTGTACTATAAGCAAAGGTTGTGATGTTGTGATTGCAAAAAGTGTTAATTATAGACCTGAGGAAGAGCTTTGCATTCAGCAGTAAATGCTCGAAACTAGTAGTTCTTGTAATTCTTTTGCAAACAATTTTTATGTATTTTTAGGTGTTTTTTAGGATGTTTTATGTTAGAGTGTATTTGTTTTAGATGATTTTTCAGGATACTTTTTAGTAAAATAAGGTTTTACCTATTTTTACTAATGCTTGGTTTTAGGATGGTTTTACCTCTTTTTATACATTATGATATTTAATAATGTGTAAATTATTGTTTTCTCCAAGCACTGTACGTCTGTTTTATGATATTTAATAAACTGATGTAGTATACCTATTAATCGATTTATTGTTTATGTCTAGGAGTAATCATGTCTCATTAATATGAGCTTGCATCAAAGTCTTTTTACTTGATAGCAATTGTTGTTCGAGAGTCCTATTCTATATATTATTAGTCAGTAGACTCCGGGATATAGGCTCTCCGGCCACCTGGTCCCTTTTTTCATATTTACTGTACTCAGCAGCCGCTTGGTTGCGAAAGGGTTTGCATTTGGTAAGGTTTAGTATTTCTCCTTACCTCTTGTTTCACTATGTGTTTTTTGTGTTGACTGTATATCTTCATACTGTTTCATTTTTTGTATTATTAGTTATTTTATTATTTTCTTGTTGATGTTGGGGGTTCATGCCCCCCGTTTATAGTTGGCATGGCTACAAGAAACCCAGGTGAGAAGACCCTAACTTTTGATGATACTTATCTAGAGGAGCTACTAACACACACCACTCTTTCTGGGAACATAGACACACCCCCTGACTCCGACCAATCAGCACACTGGCTAAAATGTGACCAACTAAGACGTAGAATTATCAGAACAGAACTGCACGGTAACGTGATGTTAGAATATCTCCGTCATAAAAGTTTACCTGCAGGATTGATAGTACTCAATCAACCACGTTTATTTCTTGATGATCCTGAATTCAAGGAGGGTTGGAGTTTTATTGGCCATAAATGTGGAAGGGATTGGGGGGTTCACATTGTAGACACGTCACGGAGGATAGCTAATTCACTAGGAATAGAACTACTAGAGATAGAGAATGAAATTAAAACCTTGATCCCTTTAGAGGATTACAAAACTCAATTAGATAAGCTGACCACAACTATGAATAATTTCAAAGACAACATACTTAAAGGTAAAATCAAAAAATTAAAAAAAGATCTAACAGTATACAGTCACGAGACAGCATTCCCATATGTGGCCAGTGACTATGATTTCTATCCAAACAAGAACAATGATACTTCCAAGAGAGTTCATTTCCGAAATACTTCCTACTCCAGTGGCTCTTCAGAAAATGATGAAACTGATGAAAATGAAGAAGGAATGTATTCAAATAGGGGTAGGAGCCGACAACGACCCTTTGGCAATAGGGGCAGGAATAGGTCTAGGCCCCCTTTCACTCCCTTTGGACTTCCTACCTTTCCACCTGGACCTTATGGTTTTCCAAGTTTCTTTCCCCAACCGCCGTACCATAATCAGATATGGGAACCACCAAGACAGTCCTGGAAGCAGAGACCATTTAGACAGCGTCAATCTGAGAATAATGTTCCCACTACTAGAAAGAACTCCCTCATTCAAATTGATGCCCCATCCACCAGCACCAACGATTCAGGGGGTTCTAGAGAGATAAATGAACAGTCCTCATCTTCTTCTTCCTCTTTTTTAGAGAGGGGTCGCCCGGGCCCCTACAACTGGGGTGTAATAGAGCAGAGGTTGCGGGAGCGACCCCACTCAAAGAAACCATAAAAAATATCTCTAGTCACCGCTTGGACAATGAAGAGACAGATGTTCTTCTCAAAGGACTAGGGTTTGTACCAACGAAGAGACATGACCCTTTTCTGTTTAGGGTTGAGCTTAAAGCCCTGGTACGCAAGGTAAATCTGAGACGCTTTTTTGAGACTACCCCACCGGGGGTGAAAAGTGTAACAGGCTTACGAAATCCTTCGACTTTCAGCCCTCCAAACACCAGAGCAGAAGTTATTACATTTGAAAATCTAGTTCTACGTGACATTAACAAGCAAGAACTTAAATGCTTGAATAGCTTTGAAAATCTGAGCTCAAGAGATAAAGCCTCCCTTAAAAAACTGAATGAGAACAGCAACATCATTATTAAGAAAGCAGATAAGGGAGGGGCTATTGTAATACAAGACAGGAAGAACTATATAGAAGAAGTTGAAAGACAACTGAATGATACTAGGAGTTACAAGAAACTTTTAGAGGATCCCACCAAAAGGCTTCTTACCCAGATCACCCCTGTTATTGAAAAAGGAAAAATGGAAGGTTGGCTTCACAAAAATGAAGCCTTATTCTTGAGTGAGCCAGATGGGAGAATCCCGTTGTTTTATACCTTGCCTAAAATCCATAAGGACCCAAACAACCCTCCGGGAAGACCGATAGTCTCTGGCTGCGGCTCCGTCTTGGAGCCGCTCAGCAGATATGCTGATTTCTTCCTTCGCACCTTCATTCCCAAAATGAGATCTTTTGTCAAAGACAGCACTACAATCATCAATGTGGTAGAAGGGATGCCATTTTCAGATGTGAATCTTTTGATAACCCTAGATATAGAAGCCCTCTATACACGGATACCTCAAGCAGCCACTATTAAGTGTGTTGATGATAAACTTAAATCAAGAACAGATAATCTGCAAATACCTAATGACTTTATTTTATGGTGCACAGACATGGCCCTAACTCAAAATTTTTTAAAATTTAATAAAACCTTTTACCAGCAGGTTGAAGGCACGGCTATGGGGGCCACCATGGCCCCCAGCCTTGCTAATATCTATGTTGAGAGCTTCGAGGAGGAGACTATATATCCTGATACTAATCCATACGTTTCAAATATTAAAGTATGGAGACGGTTCATCGATGACATTCTGATCATATGGGAAGGGGATATGGATCAAGCTCTATCTTTTGTTGATTGGATCAATAGACAGAATCCTCATCTGAAATTCTCCTCCACGATAGACAGAAAAATGGTGAGCTTTCTAGACCTGACAATTTATGAATGTGCAGCAGTTCTACACACTACTCTTTTCCATAAGCCCACAGACACCAACTCCCTTCTTATGTATCACAGTCACCACACTCGTTCGCTACGCAATAACCTCCCTTATGGCCAGTTTCTGAGGATACGTAGAAACTGCACCACCAGGGAGGAATTTGAAAAACATAGCTTGGTGCTTACCAATAGACTTCGGGAAAAAGGCTATCCCAATAGGCTCATTAGGAAAGCGAAGAAAAGAACACTTAACAACAATCGCGAGGCATTACTCGAAGGGAGACCAGTTAAGGCCAATACGGAGACAATGACTGCTGTCTTCACTTTTACTAATCTATCCATGAAGAGCAGGAAAATAATATCTAAACACTGGCATGTACTGAATGCCAATATGGCGATTGCCCTCCCAAAACCCTTGTTCTCCCTGAAAAGGAGCAAAAACATCAAAGACCAGTTAGTTCACACTGATATTTTTAAAGGCAAACAGGCCAGACAGATCACCCTTACAGAAAGTTGGGGTCTCCCACCACCGGTTGGACACTATCCATGCGGTGACTGTGTTGCTTGTGCACTAACAATCAAAACTAAGGTTGTGGTGGTCTCAGATTCCATACGAGTTACACTTGAGACCCTTAGCAATTGTAATACTGCGATGGCTGTTTACCTTATCCGTTGCCCATGTCAGCTGATCTACATTGGTAAAACGAAGAGAGCCTTGAAAGAAAGGATGATTGAGCATCGCAGCTGCATCAATACTAAGAAGATCAAAGAGCCACTAGTGTCGCACTTCCTGGAGAAGAATCATCATCCGGACTCACTCCGCTGGGTTATACTAGAGAAAGTACACGCACAACCTGATCGCCCTGGACTGCGTCTACTTAGCCAACGTGAACAATTTTGGATTTTCAGAACTAATAGCCATCAAACTGGGATGAATGAAGGAATTGAATGGCATGTTTTTAATCAATGAGATCATTTTAGAATATGATTTTTTACCATAATTTATTGTATATTTTATGTGTATTTAATCCTCTAATGATATTGTTCATCTATACAGTGGGCCAAGCTCTCATGCATCTCCTATTATTATATGACACACGGCATTATGAAGGAATTTAATGGCATGTTTTTAATAATGAGATCGTTTTTTTGGAGTTGTTTTGGATGTTTTACACTATAATTTATTATACATTTTATGTGTATTTAATCCTCTAATGAGAATGATTGTTGGTGATATATGCACACTACTAAATCTTTTTGGTACTAAGAGCGTTATAACAGCCTTGATTATATTTGATTATTTCTATATCATTGATTCATAACTCTTGGTACCATCCTATTAGAACGGAGGTACCTTTACCAATTGAACTCTGGGCTCCAACAACCTAACATTATGAGGCTTCTTAAAAACTCTCCTGGTTCCTTATTTTTGGCTTTCCAGGCCTCACCAGATTATAGGCCGATGGACCACTATGACTACATTAGGCCTAGCGGAGCTATACCACTAACATGGCAACCGGCACCTTGCAGTGCAGGCGCTTTAGTGTGTACATACGATCGTTCGCGATCATCCGTTTGCCCTCTTACCAATTGGACCCCGGCCCTAACAACCCGAAATTGTGACAACCCGAAATCGTGACATTTCAAAAAAAAATTTTTCCTGTGAGCAGCGTAACCATATTTTCCCATCCAAGCTTTTCATGCCTCACTAGACAATAGGGCCGATGGGCCACTATGCCAACGTATGCTAAGCGAAGCCATACCACCAAGATGGCCGCCAACATGGCGACCGGCACCGTGTGGTGCGCTCTAGTGTTTACATACGACCGCTCGCGATCATTCGGTTTCTTCCCACATTATCTTTTACGTGTGACATGGATGCTACTAAATTACAGCATCAATATAGAACCGTTCTTTATGTTTAAACTTATTTGAATGCACGGTGTGGTTAATGCACATTTCGTGTTTCTGACCTCCTCAACATGGCGCCCTACAGTCGCTGGCTGCCATGTTGGTAGTCCCCCCCTTTTTTGATTTTTGGCGCCAACATGATAGGTATTTAAAGCCCTCCGGCACAACAGACCTTCGAGCAAGGGATTTCCTTCTCCTCTCGGGTCTGCTAGTCGTTTACACAAAGGTATGTTAATACTTGGTTGGCGGTATGGTTCTTTTACTTTACCGCTATAACCAGCTATTTGGTTCTAATTTATTGTCTTTATCCTCCCCTTAGGAGTTAATTGTTGGAAACACAGCGGATTAGGCGTTCTTCCACTAATAATGTTAATTACCTTTTTCTAACTAGCACCCTCTGGTAGGTGACCTTTCGGATTCTAAATATAATAATTTTTCTCCCTCAAGATATAATATTTACAGCTAAATTATAATACTTTTTTCTTCCATAGAGATAAACATTCATTTTTGAATTACTCCAAGCTGGATTCTTTGGAAGTAGCTGAGTACCTCTTTGCCTAAAATTTCAGTATGTATAGTCAACATTTTTTTATGTTATTTTCCACACACCAGCAATTAAATTGTTGTTTCATAGTAAGAATTATTACTGAGTACCACAATAGGTATCTCCCTCCCCCCCTTCTTTTGAGCTCCTTTTTGCCACTAATTAGTAGCAAAGTAAGACTAATAGAAACCCCTTGTTCTCTAAACATATTCCCACTTCACTGCTATTTATTACAATTTGTTCTCCCTCCTTTCTTTCAGGTACACTACTCCTTTGGGATTGTACTATAAGTTAAGGTTGTGATGTTGTGATTGCAAAAAGTGTTCAATTGTAAACCTGAGGAAGAGCTTTGCATTCAGCAGTAAATGCTCGAAACTAGTAGTTTTTGTGATTCTTTTGCAAATAGTTTTTATGTATTTTTAGGTGTTTTTTAGGATGTTTTATGTTAGAGTGTATTTGTTGTAGTGGAGATTTTTAGGATACTTTTTAGTAAAATACGGTTTTTACCTATTTTTACTATTGCTTGGTTTTAGGATGTATTTTACTTCTTTTATACATTATGATATTTAATAATGTGTTAATTATTTTTTGCTCCAAGCACTGTACGCCTGTTCTATGACATTGAATAAACAGATGTAGTATACCTATCAAGAAAAAACTTTTTGTTTCATGTCTAGGAGTATTCATGTCTCATTAGTATGAGCTTGCATCAAAGTCTTGTACTTGATAGCAATTGTTGTCCGATCATCCCCTTCCCATCCCCTTTCTTGGCAGGAACATCTGTCTGGGCTGATCATCCCCTTCTGGCAGGAGCATCTTTGCTGTGACCTTGAGGTCGGCACCTGTCTCATGACGTCTGGTCTCTTTGCACTCGTTACCCTTTTGGAGGAAAAGGCGGGGGCTAGCTACGCATTCCGTAATCCTGAAGCACCTTAGCTCATTATATCCCTTATCGATCAATTAGGCCCAATAGTCGAGTATTCACTCGATGATTCCCTCTTACTTGGGTGACGCTGATCAGTTAGCTATGAAACATGAAAAGATTCCCCGTCTCCAACCCAATTTAG
>JAWWEL010001148.1:0-10584 GCA_035582915.1 Necturus beyeri | reverse complement strand
TCCTCAAGTACATAGCATTTGCGTAGTCCAATTTTGTGTTCACCTTGGTGACGATCACTTCTACGTGGAGGTTGGGAGGGATGTAGGCGAGGGTCTTCCGGAACATTCTCAGTATGTGGAAGGCACTTTTGGTGATGGCTCCCACTTGGGTGGACATGCTGAGGTCTGCTTCTAGGTAAACACCCATGTTCTTGGCAGGGGAATGGAGCATGTGGAAGGGGCCCAGTATGAGGACTTTGGTCTTAGATCCGTTTAGTTTCAGGATGCTCTTGTTCATCCAGTCCTCTATGTGGAGGAGAGCGTTGACGTGGGCAAAGTCGTGGCTGGGGCCCTTGACTTTGAGGATATCTGGATGTCATCCGCATAGGAGTGGAAGGAGAGGTTCGGAGTTCTGAGGAGGGACTTGAGAGGGTTCATGAATATATTGAGGAGGGGGGAAAGTGGGGAGCCTTGGGGGACTCTGCAGATGATGGGGGTGGGAGGGGAGAGGAAGGGTTCAAGTTTAACCGTTTGGGATCGGTTCTGAAGGAAGGAGGACTAGGCCAAGGTGGTGTAATGGCAGCGGGTGGCGTCGAGGATTCTGTGCAGGAGGGTGTCATGGGGGATGGTGTCGAATTCTGCTGAAAGGTCTAGCAGGATCAGCATGGAGAGGGTGTTGGTGTCAGCGGCCACTATGTTTTGGTCCCAGACAGCGAGCAGAGCAGTCTCGGTGCCGTGTTTGGGATGGTATCCGGATTGGAGGGGGTCAAGGATGTTGTGCAGCTTCAACAAGATTGATCACGGAGTGCTGGTGAACTGCCTCCACGACCTAGCAGGCATCAAGGGGACCGCGCTTAGTTGGGTGACCTCGTTCCTGCAGGACATATCCCAACAGGTGGCCATGGGTACCCATGTGTCACCGCTGGGGCCGGTCCCCTATGGGATCACGCAGGGGTCGGTGCTCTCGCCTCTGCTGTTCAATGTGTATGTTAGGCCGCTGAGTGATGTCATCAGAGAACATGGTCTGGAACGTCACCAGTACGCTGATGATACCCAGATCTATGTCTCTTTCCATGGTTACCCGGAAACGGACGTTCAGAGCCTGACAAACTGCCGGATCGAGGTGGCCTCTTGGATGGAGGCGAACTGGCTGAAGCTCAACTCAGGCAAAACTGAACTGATGATTGTAGCGTCAGAGAAGTGCCTGAAGATGGGACAGGGATCATTCGAGTTGCTTTTGATCAATGGCACTCATCCGATCCCAGTAACCCGGGTCCGCAACCTCGGAGTCCTCTTTGACCAGAGCTTGAGCATGCGTGCATAGGTTGCCCCAACAGTCAGCTCTGGTCATTTCTATCTGAGGACTATCCATAGTCTGCGGACATTCTTGAGCTCCGCTGACCTCGAATCATCGGTTCATGCCTTCGTGTCGACTCGTCTGGATTATGGCAATGCTCTATATGCAGGGCTTCCATTGTGTCTTGTGCAGAGGCTTCAGCTAGTGCAGAACGCAGCTGCTCGGATGCTGAGATGGGTCTCTGGCTCTGAGCATATCACTACCATCCTGCGTAGTCTGCACTGGCTGCCTGTTGTCTTCCGCATAAGATTCAGGGTGGCCGCTGTGACCTTTAAAACTCTGCAGGGTTTAGGTCCGGTACATCTGCAGTCCCGAGTCGTGCGACAGGTGCCATCACACTACAGTCTGCGTTCCTCAGGAGAGGTTCGCCTTGTCGTGCCGCGGATTCTCCATCCAACGCTCGGCGGGCGTTGATTTTCGAGTATAGCGCCTGAGGTCTGGAACGCCCTGCCGCCCGAGGTCAGGTGCCAACCATCGTTGCCCTTGTTCTGATCATCCCACTGCAAGACACACTCCTTCTGTTTGGCTTTCCCTCCCCTCTAATGTCACTGCTGATTTTAACTGTTTTTATTGTTTTATCTGTAAAGTGTATTGGTGCCCCCTTGAGTGGGGACATGGCCACACTCAAAATAAATAAGTATATTACTCAGTGGTCTAACCTACACATTGAACTGCAGATGAGAGAGTACCAACCCCTGAGGAACCCCATCGGGGACAGGCCCCGACAGTGACACATGGGACCCCATGGCACCTAATGAGAACTTGCCCTGGAGGAATGAGGTCACCCACCGAAGTGCGGCTCCCTCCATACCTGCCAGATCCTGGAGTCGGGCCACCATCTCTCTGTGTTCAATAGTGTCAAAGGCCGCTGATAGGTCCAACATGACAAGGACTGAAATACAGCCCCTGTCCATGGCCATAAGTAAATAATCAGCCACGCACATCAGAACAGAGGAGTACTGTGACTGGCTCGAAAGCCGGACTGAACTGTGTCGAAGAAGCCGGCGTCCTCCCGAAATTTCTCCAGCTGGTGAAAACCACCTCCTCCAATGTCTTCTCTAGTAAGGGGAGGTTGGAGATAGGGTGATAGTTATACAGCCCAGGCCTTATGATCATTTTAATAGCTCCCTGGTGTTGACAACCTAAGAGATTGGCATGCTTCTGCACTACGTAGACCCTTCCGCGTACACATATACCCCAAAATTAAACAGGTAACACAGTATACCCCAGTTTTTTTTATCTTGTGCCCGCTTAGCCCCCTGGTTTGATATCTGCGGGATGTAGGTTTTCGGCACGCCCTCCAATTTTGATGACATAAATGTCCCTGCTTATCAAAGAGAATGGGGACCCAGTGTCTGCCATCATTCTAAGTTGGGTACCTCCCACCCCAATCATACAGTGGGGACCTCCCTTTGTACCTCCACTCCTAACCTTCCTGGTTCTGATTTGGAGCACATACTTGTCTCTATCATACTCCCCATCTTCCTCTCCTTCCTCTACTCTGCTAATGGCCCCCCTTCTAAATACTGGTTTGAGGCACATGCGGGCCTAGTGCCGTTTTGCTGGATGCACTTTTGGCCACCGGAAACTTGGGTACTACAGGAAGCTTCCGCCCCCCTGTGAAGACAGGTTTCCCTTTTTCACTTTTTTGACTGGCATTCGTGCCACCCTGTAGCCATTTTGTGTCCGTTGGACCCTGTGAGCTCAATGCCAGGGCACAGAAATCTTACTGTGTCCTGGATTGGTGCTGCAGGAGGCACAGGTCTGTACATTTAGGCAGAGAGGTCAAGACTCCTTTTGGGTTGGCGAGCAGCAGAGCTCCCGACCTTGGCGCAGGACTGCCGTCCTGCGCCTGTAAGTCTTTTGGTTCCAGTATCTGGTTGGTGGCAGCGCGGTTCGAGTCCGGTAGAGGGAAGATACTTTTTACATCTGTCCCAATACCGCGGGCCCTCTGTATGAGAGAGTGCACCCGGAGTATAGTATTAGTGGAAATCCAGATACAGTTACCAACAGCAGAGGGTCGTGGCTTACCATGAGAGTGCATGGCTGCGTGAGTGGGACAGATCGTGTGCAGAATGGTACAGTGTGCGTGGTATGTGTATGCGTGTTCAAACTAGTGCAATGTACCGAGGTACATGGGGAAAGGTGTCTAATGTATGTCTCCTCAGTATGGGTGTTCTGGGTTAGTCTCTGGAGGGGCCCAGCATCCATTTTGTGAACGTGATTTAAAACCTTCAGGGTTCTGGCTAAATCCTGTCAGAGAGCGAGCAGGGGAAGGGAGCTAAAATGGAGGGAGACCGGATTAGCCCTACATGGAGATGACTCTGATGCAATCAGGCCTGTACAATTCCTGGGCGGGAAGGCTTTGGGTGCTGACTGATCAGAGGGATAATAGTGTGGATGGGCCATCAGGATGACTCATACAGTTGCACACATGACTCACAATAGGCAGGATGGGAGAGCCATTCTGACACTTCAGTGCTACTCAGCCTCAGAGGCGTCACCTCTGTTAGGAGAGTGCCCCGGCAGATGTCCCAGTGGGGGGCGGAGGGTCCTTTCAGTGACTGCAGACAGGGGCGGGCTTGGGGGGCAGTGCCACTGCAGAGACATTGTGTATTCGTGGGGTTCATCTGGAGCTGCGATGCTCTGCACTACGGACTTGTTTGGAGGAGCTTGGGGCAATGCATAGCTGTTGACCCAGGCACAGACTTGTCACACCGAGGATCGACTGCAGGCTGCGTCTGGAGCAAGACCAAATCAATGAGAGAGGCCTCATACCCTGCCATCCTCAGCGCAGAGAGCCCGAAAGGTCTGCGTCCCCTTTGAGCCACGTGGTTCTGCAATCCCCCTTCCTAGTGGCGGACGGACTCCCCGAAGCCTGGTCATCTGGTGCAAGAGGCACTGGGTGCAAGCCAGGTGGAGTTTGTGCCACTGCAGGGAGAACAGCGCCGAGAAGTTGGACTGAGTGCGATGCAGCAGACCTCCTGTGACTCTAATCCTCCTGCGTGCGGCGCTGGACTGATGTGGAGGGAGCTCGTGCTGGCAGTGGCTAGTACAACGATGAGGTGGCTGTGTGGAGCTGCGGCTTAATCCCAACAACCCCCAAGAAGAGATGCCAGCGCAGAGAGGCGGGCTGTGTGAGTTGTTGTAGAGCTTCATCGACTCCTGACCCCCTGTGAAGAGCACGGGGCTGTTCAGGAGGAAGATCGTGTGGGCAGCTACAGAGAACATCGTTTACGGCTGTGCTTCACCAGAAAAGACATCAAGAGAAGAACCATCATCAAGCAAAGCTGTCGACTCCCTGCGTTGAAGAATCGACAGCATAGCAGTCTTGCAACGCACCCCAATCATCGTGTCATCTTGAGGCAGTCATCAGAGGAAGTCTGCTCATCTTCACTGCAGCATTGTGGGTCCCCCTTGAATCGTTTTGTTTCACGACGCCCGGCCAGCTTGGTGCAGGACATCCCCTATAAAAGACATTCAGGTACTGTGGCAGCACTTTGCTGTGGAGAGACTTGGGTCCCGTTGTCATCCCGGGACCCCTGAAGCTTGCGTGGCGCAAGGCCTAAGCTTCAGGCCCACAGACTTTGACGGTGGACCGCCTGGACCGAGTTCGAGCCCCGGGCTTGGTTGTATATATTTTTGTGTATATACTTTTTCTCCATTTTCTGTGTGTTTAAAAATAAAGTTGAGCTCGATTGTAAATAAAATACTTATTTATAACATAAAACTGATGTGGACATTGAACTCCCTATATGCGTGTGTTGTGTTTGCCATTGGTTCTGTTGTTTCTCTCACACCACCTCCAAAGGGCTGGGCCTTGACCGCTGTGCCACGCTATCCATAGTGTGTCAACGGGAAGTTTTGGAGTCTTTTGACACCTATGGCAGTTTTCTTTCTGTAGTACCAGGACGTGTCCATGGTCCTGCAGAAATAATTCCTGACACCCCCTAATTTGACCACTTCCTTGCCTCTTTCCCCCACACGCTTGTTACTCACCACCCTAACACTCTCATCCTCTAGCATACACACTCCTGACACTTTTTTGGTTATCTCTCGTACGTACTTCACCGACATTTCTACAGCCTTTGTGGCATCCAAGGCTTCCGTCAAGTTGGGATTACCCCTTTGCCATAGTTTTTCCTGATCGCATTGTTGTTCGTACTTGGTCCCTTATATATGGCTCTTCTACATCCATAAACTCGCACTTGGCCATGAGTGTTTTTAGGTCCACCACATATCCCTCGAAGTTCTCCCCCTGCCTCTGTTTACGGGTGTAGAATTTGTACCGTTAAGTACAATGTTTATTTTATCTCCATAATGCTGACATAGGGTCCTTATTGCCGTCTCGTACACATTATCTAATGCATCCCCCCCACCCGGCGGCACAGGCTCCACAGGAAGATGTCTAAAGACCCTAAGGCCTTCATTCCCCCAAACAATGGAGTAGAATGTTCATTTTGCAAACTACAGCAAATTGCGCGTTGCCCGCCGCCGACATGAACACCCTGAACCCATCGATCGAGTGCTCCCATGGAATCACCAGATCCCCGGGCTCAGAGAGAAAAGATGTCGGCGGCAACAAGCTTGGAGACATGTTAATGTCTTCCTTTGACAGCTGACTTTGATCACAAGGTTCCTGGAACAGTGCCAATGTTTTACCTCTGTCTCAAAACAATTTACTTATTGTTTTGAGTGTGGTACCATCGTACTTCATGTCGCCTCTTGACTCAACCAGGGACTGCGCTTTTAAACCCATGACTGGTGCCCTTGTTGCTAACGCCACTTGTGCTGTCCCCGTCTGCTGTCTGGAGTGGTGTGACCTCACTGACCGCTGCTCTTCAACAACGCGCTGTCACGTGCACACGGCTCTGCCGTGAAGCTTTGAGGGCTTGATCGGTTGCACTAGTCAATCAATCAGTCAGTTTTATTGTATATAATCGTGAGAGCATTACAATATTAAAACACACAAAACCATCAAAAACTGAATCTTTCTAAGTCATTAAAATCATGATTAATTTCATATAAGAACATTAGCAAAAAATAATGTTTGATTCTCATACAGCTCAATGTGGTGCCCACCATCCCCCCAAATAATATCTACCTGTCTTTATTCTATCATCTTTTAAAAAAATAGGACAAGGGTGCTATTGGGATCTCAGTCACATAGCTTGTTGTGGCCCTTGGGGAATCCTCGCAGCATAATCACTGCCCACAGTGCCAAGAGGCGGCCCCCCGCAGGGTGCGCTATATAAATGATCACACTCACTCACTTGCTTGTCAGTTACTCCAAAGTCAATACCCCAAACCTACCCCCCCAAACATCAAAAATAATTTAACACAAATGAAAATTAAAATATGAGTTAGAATTTTCAATAAATTAAAATGTTTAGAGGTATAATAGTCAAACAAAAAACAGCATAATGTATAATAACTAAAGCACAAAGCTACCTCTAACCTGACTTAACTGGGAATCAGTCTCAGCCTTTTGTACTTAGATGGACTCTATTCGATCACCTTTAAATATCATCGTATGTAGGTTATTCTTCTGCCATCTTCCTTGCCTTCTTTCTACCCACCCAGGGTGTCCCCAAGAAGCACTGTACCCCATACTGAATCACAATCGGTGCAGTTCTTGTGCACAGTGCCAATGCCTCGCTACAGGTCCGCACTCCCTGCTCCCGTCCAGGGTGTCCCCAAGAAGCACTGTACCCCATATTGAATCACAATCGGTGCAGTTCTTGTGCACAGTGCCAATGCCTAGCTACAGGTCCGCAATCCCTGCTCCCGCCCAGGGTGTCCCCAAGAAGCATTGTACCCTGAACTGAATCACAATCGGTGTAGTTCTTGTGCACAGTGCCAATGCCTCGCTACAGGTCCGCACTCCCTCCTCCCTGAACAAGGGGAGGAGCCACTTTTCCATTGTTCCTTGTACAATGGGTAACAAAGGAAATAGTGTGTTAGGCCCTCCTCAGTTACCCCATCACAGGCACATGTGTTTTGGCCCCTCCCATAACCCTCCCCATGCTGCTGTCACTGAGGCCAGCGGCAGGGATCCTGTTCTCCATTTTAGATAAAGGGATCTCCAGAAAATCGTCTTAGCCCATTTTAAATATTCTTCTAAACCTTCATGTTCTTTAATTCTATACTTGCGCAGATACACGCTCCCCTCGGCCTTCCTTAGAATCATGGACATGTTCCTATTTCTCCAAGCTGTCCTTACTGCTTGCAATGAGGCAGTTTTCCTCATTCTCCCCGGTGACTCCCAAAGTTCTTCTAATCTTAACTTGGCCAATGTGGTTTGTACATAAAATATTCATGGGATTGTGTGGGGGCCCATCCAAGCTTAAAACATGCCTTACAGTTTCCTGGTAGGTGACCGCTTTAGGGTTACCCCAGATTCTAATCCAAGACAACAATGGGTTCAATCCGACACACTCACCCAATGGCTCCAGTCCCAACTCCAATCTAAGGGGAGTCAGTGGTAGCATGAGGAGACCCCTCAAAAGATGACTTTCAGCATCTGCTATGGTTTTGTCCGGGTTATAGCCCCAAATCTCGGAGCCATCGGTGGCTGCTGAACTTGCCTTTGCTTTATATACCCCCCAGGGCTACGTGGATGTTGCTGTTACCAAACCCCCCTGAGAACCTTGTTACTACCCCTGCATCGACCTGCAGGGTAGTTGGGCTCTTTGGGGCTTGGGGCCCCATTTAGGTTCTCTGAGAATCATATCCCCAGATAGTCGAAATATTCGGGTCTCCAGTACTTTCCTGTTAGCACTAAATGAGAAGATTAACTTTTTCCTGGGCCCAAATAACATCACCTTGGTCTTTGATTCATTTAGAATGAATTTCCTCCCTTTGCAGAACTCCTCAAATGTGGCCAAGAGTCGCAGCATACCTCGCTCGGTCTGAGCCATTAATACGGCATCGTCAGCGAATAATAACACCGGAATAGGTTCACCATTTCTTTTTGGTGCATCCTGGACATAACCCTTCAGGAAGGCGTCTAGCGTATTCATGAATAGGTTGAATAGTATAGGGGCCAGGAT
The DNA here is from genome assembly GCA_035582915.1 of Necturus beyeri. Classification (NCBI taxonomy): domain Eukaryota; kingdom Metazoa; phylum Chordata; class Amphibia; order Caudata; family Proteidae; genus Necturus; species Necturus beyeri. The sequence continues at coordinate 2,196 of JAWWEL010001148.1, read as the reverse complement.
ACACCCTCTATCCACCCCAAAGCTGTCTGTTTGTTCCCTTTGGAGGCCATTCACACTATTGCCGTGTTGTTTATATGGATTCATCTAAGATTAATTGTTGCTGTGTCCAATCCTTCATCTCACGCCAGTTCCCTCGGGACCGAATCAAAGGCCGTTTTCAGGTCTACGAAGGTGGCATATATTGTGGTCTTTCTTAATCTAGCATATTTTTCAATAATCAAATGCAGCCTAAAGCCCTGGCCTATCGTACTCCTCCCCTCCCAGAACCCCACTTGTGCTCCAACAAAAATTCGATTTTGCTGCTCCCAATTTCTGATTCTTCCCAGGAGGATTTCCCAAAGATCTTCCCCATAGAGTCGGGCCTATAATACTGCGGGCAGTCTCGCCCCCTTTGTTATAAATTGGAACGATCATGGATCTCCTCCGTGAATCTAAAATATACCCATTTTTCAGCACATAGTTTATGATTATAAGTATGACTGGGCCTCAAACCATGAGATCTGCTCTAACTAAATCCACGGGGATAAAATCCGGTCCTGTTACTTTACAAGGCTTCTGCATCATTATTGCTTCACTAACCTCCGTAAAACTAGATGGGGTTACAGGATTGCATCTATACTTCCTCCAGGTTTCCTCAATTCTCTTAACCATATGGTCCCCTCCCACCCATTCCTCTCTGGACTTATATAGCCCTGCAAAATGATTATACCATTTTTCGGCGGTGATTGTACTAGAAAGCCTCGGTTTTGCTCCTGTAATTCCCCAGGCCGCCACAACATCCCAATACATTCTTGCATATCCTCCCTCTGCAGCTGTTGATAAATCTTCCCAAGCCCCCTCCATGGCTTCCCTCTGTTTCCTTTTTATCAGCCCTTTATACTCCCGTCGAGCCTGTTTGCACATTTCCTTTGATACAGGGTCTCCTGGCTTGATTATCCCCAATCACTTCCCTGGTGCTTTTGTTACCCGGCTACTTTCACTATCAAACCAGGAGTATTTTGCTACCTGCTGTTTTGTTCCCCCGACTATCTTTTGTGAAGGCTCTTAATAATTCTTTGATGACTTCTTGTATTTTTCCCACGCTATCCCCTCCTCCCAGCCCTCGCTATCCCCTCCTCCCAGCCCTCGCTATCCCCTCCTCCTGCTATATTCCAGTAGTTTACAAGCCTCGTGGAAACACTTGGGGAGAAGTTCCTCCAACCCGCTCACATCTGACCCTAGTGCCCTTAGATTAGAGCTAGATAATATCTGTTCTTTGGGCAGCCGTCCCGCCTCCCCTCTTTGTCTAACCCGACCCTGATTTTCAATTGGTGGGGGGCAGTGATCACTTTCACACTGCTGCACCACCCTCATATCTTCAATCAGCCCCCAGTCCATATAGTAGTCAATTTCAATTTCAAATCGTACTTTATTAGTTTTTCGGATTTTTTTTTTATATCCATTTAAAACTATTACAAAGGTTAATAACATCTTTACAATTGACCAATAGAATGATATACAAAGGAGACTGAACATTTTAAGACCATGTAGAAAAGAAAAGGAAAAAGAATTAAAATTGTTAAAATAAGCTTACATTAAGAAAACAACATTTCACCTTAGAGAGTCCATGGTAGTAAACAGACGATTTATAATTAAAATTGTTAAAAGCTAACTGTGCATCAAGAGGATAACATTTCTCCTTGGATAGTCAAAAATAGGCTTGCTGTCCACGCCCTCATTTGATCAGAGGCTGTCTTTTATAGGGTAAATAAGAGGGTGGCTGTTGTATACATTTACCAAGTTTTACTTTGTCGTATCCACTCATATTATCTCCTTAGCTATCTTCGTGAATAATAAAAGGAAAGCTTTAAATGTAATATCTGTGTTAAAAGGCACGACAAGCATTCTAAATAATTAACTGTATCATGTCAGATCAACACAATTTCCCAATTTTACTATGCCATAATGGTCCATATTGTCTCAGTGGCTATATTCGTAGGTAAAAAAGAGGGAAATCACAATCCAATGCTTTGTGTAAAAGCCACAGGGACCACACTAACATATAAAACTACATCATATGCAAGTATTATAGTGACCGAACCTGTTCTATTAATAATCCCCTAAAACAGTCTACCTTCACAGGAGGAACATTTAGCAAGCTGTCTTCATATTCAACATATAATACCTTTATTTATAGTCGTGGTTCAAGCCGAATAG
>JAWWEL010000037.1:0-10627 GCA_035582915.1 Necturus beyeri | reverse complement strand
ATGAATTCAAGCATTTCGAGAAGCATTTTGTTTTGTTCCAGAAGACTCGCCGATCTCAATTTGAGGGCGTTTTCAGAGGCACGTAGTCCATCTGGGTGTCTAATTGACGTGTATAAAGCCTCCACATCGAGGCATACCATCATATAGTCTTCACTCCACGGGATGCTGGCAATTTGACGTAAGAAATCGGTGGTGTCTTGGACGTATGAGGGGTGTTCTTTGACCAGTGTTTGTAGAAAATAGTCAATGAATTCCCCTAATCTCTCCAATAGGGAACCGTTTCCAGAGCTAATAGGTCTTCTTGGAGGTAGATGTGTTTTTTATGTACCTTTGGAGGCATATAAAATGCTGCTGTTCGAGGTTTAGGGGTGTCCAGATAGCAGATTTCATCGTCGCTCAGATGTCCCTATTCTTGGCATTTGCTGAAGAGTGCTTTAGTTCAAGCTGAATCTCTTTAGTGGGGTTGTATCGGAGATGTTCATAGCAGCCTGTGTTTTGCAATTGCCTAAGTGCCTCACTCTGATAGTCGCTGGTTTCCATAATAACATTACCCCCTTTGTCTGCTGCTTTTATTGTTAGGTTTGAGCCCTTTTTCAGAGCTTTCAAGGCATGTTGTTGTGGTAGCGTCAGATTTTCTAGACTGGCTTCCTGTTTGTGTTTAAAGTAAATCATGTCCAGCTCTTTGCTAATGTTTTTGTAAAATGCTTTGATGCAGATATTAGAAAGTTTGGGTATGAACGTGGATCGAGGGGCGAAATGACTGTCAACATAGGTGTTGGGCTCAATATTAAATTCTTCACACAATTCCTCAATGCTGGCACAGGCATCATCATTTTCCAACAGTTGGGTCAAAGTTTGAACACACTGAAGATCATGAATAGTCATCTCATTGAGAATGGCTGTCTGTTGGGTGGTTTCTTTCGGTGGGTGTTGTGCAAAAAACTTCTTAAGTTTAAGCAGTCTAATGAATTTAAACAAGTCAATATGTGTTTGGACAAGGTCCGTCCGACTGGAGGGGATGAAACTGAGTCCTTTGCTTAGTGCTGAGATTTCAATCTCAGAGAGCTGGCGGTTGCTGAGGTTGGTAATTATCGTTGGTATCTCCTTGGCCTCAGGTTCCGGGGAGCTACCGGTTGATTGGATCTCTTTTTCTGCCTCTTCCAGTGTTGCTGGTTCCTCTGACCCCGCCTCTCGGTGGGTGCACCTGTCTTGGGGCTTGGTATGGAGTCAAGTGTGGCAAATGCCGCCGCGGCAGTTTTCCGATCAGACATAAGGCTCATTTTGTGACAGAAATGATGGAAAAATGCTTGTATGGAAGTTTGTAGAGGGTATGGTGCACTTGGATGAATTTTAATTCATCCAAGTGCACCATACCGGCTGTTGTGCGAGCCGCCTCCTTCTTCACTGTTTTCCTGCATCGACTTGGGGCCAGCCACCCCAGGGGTAACGCTCCGGGGATCTCCAAACCCGACCTTAAGAGCGTGCTGCCAGCGGCTACAGCTTCTTTTTTCTAGGATTGAACATATGACAAGATCTTGTCAGCCATAGAAATCACCTCATTACAACATTTCTAAATGACTGCAACACATTTTGTAACATAGGTTGATGTTCAATCTTATACAATTCATTTCTTGTTTCACAAGTTACTTTAAACAAATCTTGAGATTAGGCATTATAGAAACCAGCGTCCACCAACTTACATTACCATATCAGTCTCCTTGATCCTGCTCTTTGAGTGTAACTAGTTGTGTGTCAAGACACAACTTATAGTTTTCGGTAGATGTGGTTTACTGGCATTGTTTTTTGGAAGATGAGGTCGCCTGGATTTCCAAGAAAATCGCCTACCAAGCATCTTTGATGTAAGAGTAGGATGGGTCAGGTTGTATGCATGCTCCTGGTTGTATGCATGCTCCTAGCTTGTTTTATTAAATTGGGCTTAGCGATCCACTCCTTTTTGTTTTTTGGAAATACATATATGTAGATAAGCTTTGCCTTTTTTGTTCTTGCCTGTGGGTGCCCAAAATTGGAATTATAATCAACTACAGCCAGCCAATCGAGTACGTGCCTCCATACCATCTATGCCAAAGTACAGCCTTTTAGGCTTGTACTTCAATGACATAGTTTGAAAAACCTCAAGGCTGCCAGTGTGGGTAAACTTAGGCCTTTCAAGTCTTTTAAAAAGAGCAGATTAGATATAGTCTTGACAAGTATGTTGTGTGCCTCTGTGCCTGTCTCTAGACATTTTTTAAAGCTGATCCTCGTCACTTAACGTGTCATGGGCACAACTGTGCTAATGTAGATTACCCTGAAAGCGATTCTGGTTATGTGTGTGGTTCATAACAGTAAGCCATTTCTCTTTCAAGACCTCATAAGATTTGTCACAGTTAGCAGAACATCACCAAAGATGGTTGCTCACTGACTGGGCCAAACCTTTAACATCCTGACAACCTCGTTTCTTTGATGCCAATAATAATAATTTTGTATTAATTGACTTGGCCATATGCCATATGGTCTAGATTTGGGTACTCATCACGCATTAGTTTAGCAATTCCATAATGATGGTCAGGTGCGATCATTGCTATATACATTTTTCTGTCTTCCAAATCTTTTAAACACTTTTGAATGGCGTGTTTCTCCATGGCTACCGAGGGGGTGCATTCACTTACCTGCACCACTGCCAAACAGATTATTGTGTTTGTTTGCTGATCAGTTAAATGGTATTCTAAGTATTTGGCACTGAAACCGGGGTTGTCACATTGCCCATCTCCTAGGAGCATAACCTCCTACCAGCCAGTGCATCATCTCATTTTTTCCGCTCATCCATCCACTCATCTTGCTGATATTCTTTTTTAAGTACTACGTGAAATGTGGTGCTGTCCCATAATCCCCATGTAGATATGTAGCTTTTGTTCTGATGAGCCACTGTACAAAGGGGCACATGCACTAACTAGTCAAGTTACTGGCAGCTAGTGTACCAACCTTTGGCTGAGAGTGCCACTCAAAACTATTGTGCGTTAAAGGGCAAGATTCAACTACCTTTAGACTAGAACCCTTTAAAGTTTTGTAATGGCCAAGAGTCTTTTTCGCCACATGGTTTTCCAGCAACTATTACAGGGCACGGCACCATAGCGAGCAATTTATTCAAACTGCTGTCATAGACTAAATATTGACTTTCACACATTTGTTCCATTTCATCTTTCTTCTTAACCATGACAATGGACGACTCATCCAAAGTTGTCGTAGGCAAGTAGGTAGAGTCATCGGTGTTACCTTCACTAGATTCACTACTCGATGAATCTTCACAGTCCATTTTGTTTGTTTCTGACTGAGAAATGGGTGAACCTATGAGATTGGTAAATAATGCTACTCTTGCAGCTTTGTGGGGAGTGGAAGCAGATGTTCTGTTGACAGGTGTTTTTATGGTAACTGTGCTACAAAACATCCTCATTGGAGGAGCAGCTGGTTTCCTCCTCTACCCACTGTGTGGATACGTTTGTGTTGTAACACTGCATGTTGTGTGGATAATTGGGCAAATAAAATAGCTTGACAGCCCACAGTAGGGGAAATGTTTTCTGCCTGTGTTTCTTGTGCTAGATATATTGCCATGAGCTGAAACAAGAAATCATGAATTGCGTTTAACAAGCACTCTATAAGGAACAAAATGGGCCTGATTCACAAAGAGCTGCTACCATTCACTTCAATGGGAGACGCTCCCATTCACTTCAATGGGAGACGCTCCCATTCGCTTCAATGGGAGCATCTCTTTGTGAAAGTGATACACTGAACACTGAATCATATTATGAAGGATAATTACTACTTCAAGTACACATGTCTCCAGTTAGCTGTTAAGGTGATTGTAATGTTTATCTTTGATACTGCCGGCTTGCACTGGTGGTAAACACGATTGGTGCAGCATGAGAAGTAACCCATGCTACACATTGTCTGGAATTCATTTCTGTCTTACAGTTTGCATTTAAAATTGTAACAAATTTACAAAAGGTTGACTCATTCAGAGTCTCTTACCCGCTTTGTGCATTGAGATCCCTCCTCTTGCGAAACAACCTATTGTAAAAAATTACTTTATTTGTCATGCGAGCACTTGCAATGACTTGACATACAGTTCAAAAGAAGAATATCAGTTGTAACTTAGTTTGTTTCTTTACACCAGGAATTATGTTTTTTTAAGGAACAAATCATTATTACTGTTGTCCCCCGTCCTGGGCTTCGCCTCACTAGTCACTTCCTGTACAGAACTCCGGTGCTCCCTAGCTAGGTTTGGGCTATATAAGGACCTTTACATCAATTCATACAAACTCTTGTGTGGCCGGATGTTTCATCATTGTTTGCATGACAACGCTGTCACTGAAACCAACACGTACACATATCAATGTCAAAAATGTAACAGCCCGCTATATATGTCTCATAGATTTGTACCTGTCACCGGAAAAAATGTGACCACCCTTGCGGGCCCTGAAGCACCAACAACAAATACGATCTTTACAGTTGGCACTTTATGAAGTATATGACAATAACATTTATTTTTGATAAAATGCATTTACCTCCACCAAATAAATGTCCTCAATTGAAGGATCACTATATGTAAGACTCTAGAAAAGTACAAACAATTATTATAAAAATTAGAAACTTAATTAATGTTAGTCCAATATGCACGTCACATAAATATTTACGATTTGTTCAAAGGTGAAGACATCCAAGACTGGTCGAGAGATTTCAAGATTTAGTTGTGCTTTTAAATGTTGATAAAATAGTAGCACTTTCTCCAAAACAAAGCTATTAGACATGTATGCTATTAGATAACAAAAAACTCAAACACATAATGCAATTTCATGGTGCAACTACGTTTCCAGGTGGAAGCTTATAATGTTATTGATGGCCACATTATATAGTAATTTCTATGAGGTATTTATAAAGGAAAACATGTATATTGAATAAATTGCTTTCAATTATGTATTTGCAATTTTTGTATCAAAATTAATAGCTATAACACTTTTGTTAACCTTCCTTTGATGAAAGTCTAGATAGAATGGACCAACACCACCAGATGCCGTAGCCATTCACAAAAAAATGATTATTTTATTGATAACAATTAATCTTACCGGTCTTTATCTGTAAGCATGCTCATAAAGTTGTATATATTTTGAATTTGGATAAGAAAAACAGGATCTATCACTTACTTGGTCTGTTTCAGATGATGACATCGCTTCCTGTGCACTGACAGTCTGATGACTCTGCTAAGAAAAACAAAAGATGAAGCAAAATGAATTATGCTGCGCATTAATGCTCGTTATTTTGAATTCATAGCATAATACTTGCATATTGCTCATAATTACAACATTAATTAAGCAAGAGATATACCACCCTGAGTAAAGATTAGAAATGACAATTAACAAAGAGAAATGCATTAATTTACATAAAGTTTATTATTGTTATTTCTTTGACAAGCCTTGCCTCTTGTGTTGATCTAGATACTGCTGTTCGCGGAAGTGTCGCAAAAGTAGTTGATATAGAATCTTGATTCAGTAAAGAACAAAGCTGTTTCCCGAGAGCTATCGGTGTAGACGGTGAACGATATTGATCAGGTTTGAAGTGCTCGCTGTAGAGACGGTACTTATTCCCCTTCCCATCAGACATATTTGCACAATTAAATCACCCGGAACAGCACTGTTCACAGCCACATTTTTACTTTCTGTGTTTTTTGGAAAGCAGTGCATAGTTACGCCCTTATATTTTTTGTTGGATGAATTGTTGTTGCAAGCTGTGTAAAAACATTTTGGCATGTTTTTTGATGATGGACAGCAAGCAGCCTAGAAAATAAATGTGGGATAAGTTCAGTACAACTGTATAAAATAATGTGTGTAAGCAGTTATGCAAACAAAATAACGTTGAAGTGATAATTTCGAAACAAGCAAGAATGAAAACATTTCTCTGTAGTGCCAAATTGAATATAATGACCAATGTATTGAGTCGACCACCAATCGGTAGCACGTTAATTTTATGAAGAAAACATGCAATTTTACAGAAAGTTAGAATAGGAATTCACGAACGTGTAGTTATAGGTAAAGAGGAAAAGTTAGAAAAGTAATTGTGGGGTGACGTCACGTGAGAGCTCTTAAATGATAGATGTACAAAAACAAATTATTTTTCAGAAATTAAGAAAACTAAATGGGGGAAAAAGATGAGAATAATACATAATCCTCATATTGTAAAGGTTGCAAATGATAAAGGATGCCTGCTCTTACCCAAAACAGTGCACGAGCACAAATGTTTACCTATGATGGCGTTGGCGCTGCAATGATGATGGAAAAACAAGAGTGTAAATAAGTTTTCCAAGGAAAAATTAATACTGCAATTGGTGCATTCAACAGGTTAGGCAAGTCTATGGGTTAAGGTCGCTCATGATGCACCGCTGATAATTTAATTTCAATTGAAGGCCTCCATTGTGATTTGAGAACTGAAAATCGAGAGAACATTGGGTTCATTTGCCGATCATCCTTTTCACGCGAACATCTTTTCTACTGTGGTATTCACATGTGCAGGCCAGATGTTTTCTTTTTTTCAGGCCGATATGTTAGTTGAACAATAAAAGTCCATGTTTAAAATCTAATCCATTGCAAGCACAGATTGATTAGTATGTTGTTAAAAACTGCAAACAAATATGCATAATGAAGAGGAGAACAGGCTGATCTACTCATTTTTAAAAAGTAATAATTTAAGTACATAAAATATACATTTGGAAAACAATGGCATGGATACAGATATGGAGCATTGACGTGTACAAAATGAACAATGATAAAGCGTGCGTCGTTTGTCGGTAAGTGAAATACAATAGTACATTGTCGAGCTAAGAAGAAAAGCAAGGTATTTCTCATGGACATGAACCTCGTATGAAAAGAATAACATTTTGGTTGCCCTTAAATGCAGTTGAGACAAAATATTTGTGCGTGGACCAAGCGTAACTGGAGATGGGCGTGTTGCAAGAATGAGAATAAATGTTAAGACAAGGTGGAACAGACTGCAAATATCATGAACGTTTCAGGGAGGAAATAAAAAAAGATATATCATTATGTTAATGAAAGAATGGCAAATAGTCCCAAGCCTGAAGCACATGAAAAATTATACATAATTCTTCCATTGCCTTTCATAGCTTACCAGGCGTTTAACAATGAGTTGGAGATGACAAAAATTCATTGAAGATAAAAATACATCAAAGAATAGTTAGGCAACCGTCCCCATAAATTCGGCTCTGTTTAGTTTAAATGGAAACACATAGTAGGTTAAAAGTTTACGTAATGATAATTATTTTTGCTGTATTTTCAATATGGGGAAAAAAAGGAGAATAAATTGGCACAGAATATTTTTACCTAAATGCAGTGGAGGTAACAACGATTACTGTCGCATAGCCGTACAGGAAACGCTAGGATTGGATTAAATATTTACACATGGAGGAACAGCATGCTGCTAACATAGTTTAAGATTCATGGTCGGAAGAGAAAGAGATTGCCTTGTTATGTTGATGTATGGATTGCAAATGGTCACTTTGCAGTAACACATGCAGAAAAGTTCAATACAATGCTACAATTCATTAGCCTAACAGTCTGACGAACGTTGCATTTGAATATAAGTAGTAGAAGAAAGACTAAATACTGTGAGATTGCAATGAGAAAAATCCATCAAAGAACACTTACACATCAAAGCAAAAACTTTTGGTCCTGCATAATAGTTTGAGAATTCAGGGAATCCAGAAAATTGCAGGGAAATGTGGCCATTGCCAACTGCACGCACAATGCTTTTAGCCTGTAAATGCTGCTAAGAATAATAATTTTTTCTGGCGCATGGCCGAAGGGGCTATGTAAATGGCCAATTGGCTAGGAACAGGGTAAACAATTGCACTTGCCGGAAACAGCGCATCGGATTAAATGCTATTTGCACGGAAGGAAGAGAAAATAATGACATTGTTAGATAAGTAAATGCAAGGCAAAAGGCCTGGAAATATTCGCAGTATAGAATCACCTTTCACTGTTTGGCAGAAGCAGCAGTACTTCCAAGTAATAGAACAATGCGCATTTAAAACAGTACAATGAAAGTACAGACAGTGGTGATAGTGTGCCGCACTTTGTATAGTGAAGCTACGAATAGTGCTCAGACAATGAATGAGGGTTTTGAGATATACAAATTGAGCATCACAGAAAAAAGTTTGAGGGTATAATTGGGGGAAGGGGACAAATATTAGTGTGGCATAAACAGAAGAATAGATCCCCACACAAAGTACATCCATTGATATCACGACTGTGGAAGAGTGTGGTCACTGGCCTGCTCCAATAATTAGAGAGCTCTATAAATGTATTTTTTACATGAGATCATTTCATAGCATTTGTGGAAATACGCCTTTCTTTGTGCTGTACTAAGCGGAAACATAACATGTTGTGATAAAAGATGACATAGACGCAGAGAGCCACACATGGTTCTTATGAGCTTATAAAAATAATGTTTGCGTGCTAGAATAAAAGCAGTGTTAGACCAATATGGCGGTGGGGGAAGGGGGTATGGAGGTTACTTGTGTAGAAATTTGAGTCAATCGATAGAGCAGTGCTCTACATTATGAGAAAATAGACTTGGAGAACACAATAGACTATGTGTGCAAGGGGACAAGAGTAGCAGCTGATGATGTGAAGAGCGCTGGCAAGACCGGTGGTGGTGCAGCTTGCTGGATGAAAAGCGCTAGTGGTAAATGTGACCGTGCTGTCCTGTCCTGATCCACCGTGGCGGTATGAACAGACAGGCAATAGATGATCTTGTAGTATGCTTTATTTCCTCTTATCTAGTTACAATCATCACAAGCATGGAAGAGCTAATCTATCTTTTACACCCAAAGAGAGAATGCCAGATTCTGGAGGGGGGTCGCTCTGGCTATCGACTCCTTGAACACAACAAAATGGCCCCCACTCCCAGTGCTATTGATCAAGTCACTTTGTAGGTCAAAGCATTCAATTGCCTACGGCATATTTATATAAAAATATATATTCTTTAATATTCCATTACACAATATTTTAAAACAAAACACATTTTCCCATACACTATCTTTAGCCATTCATTGTACCATACAATATCTTATTAGCACCTTCCTAATGTCCAATTCCTATTGCTAATACACATTCACTCAGGTCTCCAGAAAATTCTGAAACCACATTCAATCTAAATCTATGAGTAAGATGTAATCGTCTACCTAATGTATCCTAGGCAGTTGTTTGTATATATCCTGTGGCTGTTATTGTTCAGTAGCCTTAGTTCTTATAGCCAGAAAACACTGTATTCACAAAGTCTTAAATACACTTTTCAATTTATCTTCCCTTTACAATGCTCAACATGTTTCTGTGTGTTGTACTATTTCACACATTCTTCAGGATTTGCCTATGCACTTCTGTGAGTGAATTCTCATCTACTTCCATGCCATCATCTTCTTAATATATCTACAAATAATTCCGTGAGTGACAGTGGATTTGGTGCTGCGGCTCGCATCATGAATAGGAGGTATTCTTCCGCCATGGACTCTCGTGTTGTTGTTTCCTTGAGAGGGTGCCTGGACATGAAGTCCGCCGGATTGTGCTCCTTCTCGGGCTTGTGTACTATTGTGTAACTGTACTCCTGTAGCCGTATGCCCCATCTTTCAATCCTTGGCGGCATCTTTGCCATTTTTGCCTTTGGATTTCCGAAGATGGTTAACAGAGCTTGATGATCCGTTATAATTTTGAACTTCTTTCCATACAGGAAGAGATGGAAATGCTCGCACGCCCAGACCACAGCCAAGCTCTCCTTTTCCAGTTGAGAGTATGCTCTCTCTACATCCGTTATCACTCTGGCTGGAGTATGTGACTATCCTTTTGTGTGTCTCTGCCCCTTGTCGCTGCAGTGCAAGTATGGCTCCCAGTCCCACAGGACTGGCATCTACGGTCAGCTCTGTGTCGAGCTCCGGATTGAAGTATGCCATGTTGTTCGCATCCGCTACTTCCATCCGGATCTTCTCAAATGCTCTTTGACACTCCTGTGACCAGATAAACTCACGGTCTTGCTTTGTTAGTTCTCTCAAGGGCGTGCTAGTGGTTGCAAAGTTTCTAATGTACCTTGCACAGTAGCTGGCCATTCCTAGGAATGCCCGAATGGCACTGACATCCTTGGGTGCCGGAGCGTTGGCCAGGGCCAGCACTTTGTCAGGGTCCGGCCTCATACCTTTGCTCGAGAACACGTGACCGTAAAACTTTAGTTCAGTTTGATAGAACTCACACTTATCTCTGTTCAACGTTAGATTGGCTTCCTACAGCTTCTGACACACTGCTCTCAGCGCCTTGTCATGCACAGCTTTTGTTTTGCCGAACACCAGGATGTTGTCACTATAATTAAATGCATTGTTGACAGAGCGAATGACCTTTCGGATGGTTTCCTGAAAGATTTCAGCAGCGGATGACCTCTGCTGCATTCCTCTCACCTGCCTGCCCTCATCAGTGTAGGCCTATTTATAGCCACCTCCATCTTACATCCTTTGCTACTCTCAACTTTATATCCTGTGGATGGACGTTCCTGTTTCTCCTCCTGGACCCAGCGCTTCTGTGCT
>JAWWEL010000036.1:0-16409 GCA_035582915.1 Necturus beyeri | reverse complement strand
GCAGGAAGTGAACAGAGGCCTGAATGGGGCCAGGGGGGAATAAGTACCTCGTAGAGCGGGGGGTGGGGATTGGGGTCCGGAGGGGGGGGGCACACCAGCAACGCTTTGTGGGAGGGTGGGAGGGGGGGAGCAAGACCGAGGAAGCAATGCTCGCAGGAGGGGGAGTGGGAAGGAATGAATACTCACCGCGGGTACCACGAGGAGCAGACGATCTTCTCTCCTCAAGGGAGACGTGCGAGTGGGCCGAGCTGGCCCCGTGCATCTCCCTACATCCGGGTCCACCGCGCAGGCCGACTACATCGGCCTGCGCTCGCATGCATGGACCCGGCCTGGACACCTATGGCGGCCATCTTTGTTGGAGCGAAGGTCCCTCACTCGCCACACCTGGTACCGAGGTTCCCCTCTCCAAACGCGCGCATGCGCATCGTGGAGGGGACCTCCCCCAGCCGCCATATTTGTGGGGGGCACAACCCCCTCTCTCTACAGCGCATGCGCCAACCGCGCATGCGCAGACAGGAGTCCCACTGCGCATGCGCAAAACGCGCATACGCAGATGGGGGGCATTCCTTCCCGGGTCCAGGGTTTGGCACCTGGTACCCCGTCCTGCCCGCTCCCCCCGCTCACCCAAAGCTCCCCCGGGGCCACATTCGCCTGCCCGGGGGAGTCAGATTCTCAAAGACTATCGGACATTATCAGACACGCAAAGATCACAAAAAGCTACCACACACACTCAAGATCAAATAGTAACAGCCACTCAACGACCACATAACACTAACAGACACTCAAAAATCACCAAATAGTAACAGACAATCAAAGACCACCAAACACTATCAGACACTCAAAGACCGCCAGGCACTATCAGACATTCAAAGATCACCAAATGCTAACAGACACTCAAACATCACCAAGCACTAACAGACACTCAAAAACCAATGGACCTTGTTGGACAGTTGAAGATCACCGTGCATAATCAGACATTCCAAGACCACCAGACACATATAATAATTGACACTGTCAGATACTCAAAGACCTCAATGAACCAATCAACCTAAATACAGAGAGGAAACAAATAATGCCTCCACTCTCAAGTTGCAGGTGAGTACGTTCACTTGGTGGGACTTGTAAAATAACTTTAACAAATCTCAAGAAGGAGGCAACACCAGTGCACAAATTAGCCTACCCGATGAGAGGCCTAGAAACACCCAAATCATTTTTTGTGTGGCATTCAAGAGCAGGCGGAGCTCATTGTTATTGTAGATTGCACCCAGGGTGCTCCGTACGCCGACCCATGAACCTAGACCAAAGACCCTCCTTGGTTCAACTGGTATTATGAACACATCCTTCTTTTCTTCCTAAGCTGGTTTCAGTATTTCATCTAAATCAAAGAATTAGTTAACCATAATGCTTCTCAAATCATCCTCCCTTCACACAACAATTTGTGCACACTTATGACTTTACACATGCACTCCTATACTCCCTCGACAGGACAAAGGACTTGAGGGTTACCAGAAATCTGTGTCTGGTAGAGTGTGTCCAAGCACAAGATGTATCAAAGCAAGTGATTTTCCGATGCATTGTAGCCTGTATAACGTATCAGAAGGCTACTTGATCTCTGCCGTGTCACCCTAGAGCTTATTTTACTAGAGGAAAAGACGCCACAGCGGCCATCTTGGGAGCATGTTCCTTTTGTGGAGATCTATAGGACAGCTAATTGGAATCCGTAGATACCTTCTAGAAGCATTATTGCTTGGACTGTGATGCTTGCGCTGACTCATGTGGGACAGGCATCCTCTAGAAATGTTTACAGATGAGTGGTAGGCTCTTCAATTTGCCCTCCCAGTTTTTTCTAGGTTTAATCTGATTTTCTGAATCTGGGGAGGATCTCTTGCTGAGGAAGGAAATGTTACTTATCTGCAGTGATAGTACTCCATTGAGGGTATATCCCCAGATTCATAGGCGAGCCTCCCTCCCCTATTTTCCGAGTTGGAGGTTGCATGTACATGCTTTCAAATTAAGATGGCACCCAAGAAGCAGAGCATTCTGGGAGTGCTCAGATTCCTGTTTGGAGTGTGAGGACCCAGAATGTTGTGTTTTCTAAAAACAAAAAAGAGTAAAAAGAAAATCTTCTCAGTGAAACTGTTCTGGGATCCTTCCTAGCGTTTGGGAAGTTATTCTAAGCTTATGAATTGGGGGAGAATACCCTCGTTGGAGTACTATTGTTACCGGTAAGTGACATTTCCATATACTTTATAGTCTTGTGTCCAGCCCCATCCATTTTCAATGTCAGAAAACCTTCACCTAATGGAGGGTACCAGAAATTGTATCAAAGCCTGTATAGTGAGGCCAAAGATGCATGCACAATCGTCCCATGCACCCCCAGACTCTCCCCAATTTGTAACCTGTGTGCCTCATCCTTGTGTTCCATCCTGTACTAGAGTAGGAAATGCCACTGTCTCTTCAATACATGTGTTCATTAGAAGCGTCAGCTTAGGAGCCAGACAGGCCTCAGAAAGGACAAGTTCAAGATGATAACCTTGGCCCTTATTCTTCAGGCCCTGCTGTGGGAGATCGGATGGTGTCCATCGACTTGTAGGATGCCTACTCTCACATTCCCATACATCCGAGGCACCGACGCTTCCTTCACTTCACGGTCTGGAGAGAGCACTTCCAATTGCAGCTCTCCCTTTTGGTCTGTGTGTTTACCAAGGCGATGCCTGCGGCATATCTATGGAGGGAAAGGAGCCTATATGCTTCCTTATTTGGACGACTGGCTGATAACCGCTCTGTCCCCATAGATCTCCTGTTGGATCTCGACATGACTTGCAGACTTTCACCAGCTGGACGTCTCAATCAATTTCGTGAAATCTTTGCTGGTACCGTTACAACGCCTGCAGTTCCTTGGGGTGGTCCTGGACACCACCGTAGGGAAGCTTTCCCCCTGGTGGTAAATGTGATGAAGATTGGCGAGTTGGTCTCCTGCTTCGAACCCAGTCTCCAGCTGGAGGCCATGGTCTTTCTCCGCCTCATGTGCCTGATGGCTTCCTGCATCTACCTTGTGCCTCATCTGTGGATGCGCCCCCTCCAATGGGCCCTCCTCTGGCAGTGATTCCAGCATTCCAGGGATCTTTTGTGAGTCTTGGCCAACCTTGCAAGTCATCTAGCCTGGTGGTCCTTGCATAGCAACCTCCTCAAGGGAGAGCCATTCCGGTCACCTTCTCCGGAGGTCACCTTTGTGATGGACGCTTTGCTCACTGGCTGGGGTGTTCACTTGGACGACCTTTCCACCAGTGCCCTGTGGACGCACAGCGAGTCTAAGCTGCACATCAACCTTCTGGAGCTTTGTGCAATCCGTCTGGCCCTCCTATACTTTCGTCCTGTGGTGACAGGCAGGTCGGTGTTGATCCTGATGAACAACACCATGGCCATGCAATAGCCGAACAAGAGGGGAGGTGTTGGGTCTCGTCGTCTCTGCCAGGAAGTGATGGCCCTATGTTCTTGGGCTCTGTCCGACGGTGTTTCGCTGTGTGCTTCCCACCTCGCGGGGGAGAACAACACCTAGGCAGATGGATTGAGCAGATTGAGCTCTGCCTCACAAGAGTGGGAGCTCCATCAGCGGATTGTGGAGTGGATTTTCCAGGAGTGGGGCCTGCCTTCGGTGGATCTGTCCGCCACAGCGGACAATACCAAATGTCAGGTATTCTGCTCCCGGGAATTTTCTCAGAGGTTCAGTGGGGGGTGCCCTGTTAGTTCCATGGGACTGTCCCCTTCTGTATGCTTTTCCTCTAATCCCCCTGCTGCAGCAGGTTCTGTGGAAGTTCAAGCACTCCCACATAGACATGATCATGATCGCTCCGGATTGTGCGCGGTGGACTTGGTACTCCGACATCCTGGGCCTGAGTGTCTGCCTTCCACTTTGGCTCCCCCTGTGGCCCCACCTTCTGTCACAGGAAGGGGGGTGGGGGACTACTGCACCCGTGTGTGCGGCAGCTCCACGCATGGTATCTGAGGAGCTGAGCTATGCAGACTGGGCCCTCCCAGATGAGGTGCTGGAGGTAATTCTGGTGACCAGGCGCCCTTCCACAAGGGCTATGTATTCCAGAAGTTTGAGGAGTGGTGTGTTACACGGGACATTGACCTGTTGTCATGTTCTGGTTTTGTTTTTCTTGTTGGTTTGGCCTCTTTGGGCCTTAATGTTGGCACGATGAGGAGTTTCCTGGCGGCCTTATCTCTGTTCAAAAGGGCCCCGAAGTGGGTGGGTGTGGGTGTGGGTGTGGGGGGGGCGTGGCCGGTCAGCCAGGAGAGCGGATGTGTCCACACAGAGCTCCATCCCTATAACTAAAAACCTGACTCAAAAGTGCGCCTAACTGCATCTAGCAGTGGAGTGGAAGTGTTGGGTGGCAGCGGAGGGGATTCTGCACAGGAAGGCAATGAGAAAAAGCGGAGGTACTCCAGACTTTCACTGAGGATTTGTGGATGCTAGGAGCCCTGCCCCCCCACTCCTCCCCTCCTGGCACCCGTCGCCTTGGTGCCTACTGCTTTGAGGATGGCCAAGATGGCAACTGGAGTCCTCTGAATGCATATTGCAGATTGCACAGCGGCGCGACCGGGGGGGCCTGGACGGTGCATGGAGCTGTGAGTGCGGCCAAATAAGGAGTGCTCCTGGCCTCGGGGTGAATCGAGATTGAACAGCGGTGGGGGCAGACACCCCCACGGGTTGGCACAAAGAGCCGGAACCATGTGGCCGTGTGGAGAGAGGTGTCGGGCCGGTGCAGTGGAACCCGGGAGCCGGAAATGAGCAGCGATGGGATACACCGCAACCCTGAGCCAGTGAGACAACCAACAACCAGTACATACTGGCTCCCTGGGGAAACAGTGGACTGGCAGAGTTGAGGAGGTGAGTGATGGGGTCAAATATTTGGGCAAACAAGTGCTCTTACCAATTAGGAGAAAGAAGGGAGATTGAGTCCGGTCTTCCCTTTGGAAGTGACAACAAACGTTTATTAAGGGAAGTAAAAATACAGAAAGGAATAATATCATTAGGGATAGTACAAATCGGGCCATAATAGGGCAAAATAAAATCAGGATGAAAGTTAGGCTCAGCAGCTGAGGGGACTCGGACCCTCGGTCACGATGAACGGCACAGATCCTGCCTGTTCAAGGAGCGAGAGCCAAGTGCCCCCCCATAGCTGATAAGCATCTATTGGTTATAACAAATTGGGGTACATTGGAAACCATTACAAGGGTAGAACCCCTCCCATTGATCACACCCCCCTGGGAGGTGACGAAACCCAACAGTCATACCACGTGAGGTAGCAACCGCATAGTAACACAGAACAGATTTCAGGTGGTCCATTATGAACATAGGACGATTCTCAGGAAATGAAACTCCTCTCGATGCCCTCCCCGCGCCCTTCGAGACCATAGTTCAAAGGAGGACACTTGTCAATCGAAGATGGGCAAGGTGTTGCTTTGGATGAACTGGCATGGCAAAGATTCTTACCCTTCCCAGGGGAAACCCCCAAATCTTTAGGTGGGCGGAGAAAAGGCGGGCCAGAGGTTGCCTGATCTCTGGTTTAGCCAATTTATGATTACTGATAATGTTTTACAAGTGTTAAGACTTATACACATCCTCTATGAACCCATGAGCTTCCCAACCCTGTATTTTAAAGTAACTGGATTGCTATGATTATAACATATATTCACAGGTTTTCACACGGAGGGCGGATCCTTGCCTTGCCATTTCATCACACTCAGGACCCTCCCTGGACCTCCAGGTGGGCAGCACTGGCACCCCTGGTGTCAACCAATCACAGCTTGGGTCTTTTGCTTCAAGGTCTATCCATCACTGTTGCTCGGAGCCAGGGACACTGTGAGCTCATCTTCTCCCCTGTGCCCCCCTCCCGAGGCAGTCATGAAACTTAATTTCGGCTTAGTGCCAGGCACAGCTCACCCTTTATCCGCACCTTCCAAGGGCTGGTGACCTTCAATGTATCGACTTCTTTGTTCATGGGGTTTGGGAGGCCATCCCGTAAGAATGCACAGGGATGGCTGGTTTATGTCAGTTAATTAGCTGCATTCTCTCTCTTCCAAGCCTTGGAGCATCTCATGTAGCTCGCCTTAAGGGAACCAGGCCTGGAGAGGTGGGAAGGCGGGACTTCCTGTCAGGTTCCATTTTGGGCCCTCGCAGCCTGCAACAGACTTGCAGGGCACTGTGCCTTGAAATGGCTTTAGGCCATTAATTCGCACACTATTTCTCACGAGATCAGAGTGGTACTGTTAAGCAGCACCTGCTCCACATGTCATGAGGCAACTAAATGGGACATCATAAGATGGTCTGGATACAAAATGACTAATAAAAACATGTTAAATACTTAATAATAACACGCTATTCTACAAGAATGAATCTTCTTGAAAAGGATATAAATTGCTATTCTGCTGCAGCTTTCGGTGCAGGAGCACATGTGTTAGTAATTCATTCTAAGTCATACAAACAGCACCTCCTGGCAGGCAGGGGCAGGGATTGTGGTGCCTCTACATAATGATATAGGGGTGGCTACCGAGTTTTATAGGGGTAACAAATATTTGCGCTTCGTCAAGAGACTGCCTAGTGAATATTCGATGGGAGCAGCGCACTCCGCCATTACTGTGTCAGAGTCAGACAGCGCATGTCAGGTTACAGTCCAGAATGAACCACAACAAGGGTAAAGTTGAGAAGGGGGAGGCCAGTGACTTTTTCAAACCTACTAAGCAAAGTGTTGGATCCAAGCAGAGAGGTGCTGACTGACCCACTAATGGTGATCCAGTCTTGGAGGCCCTGGGGCGCATTGAAGGAAACATGGCGCAGATGGAAGGCAAATTGGACAGACTGATGGGAAGAGTAACTGAACTCGAGGGACAATCAAAGAGGATGGAAATGCAAATTAACTCTAGAGAACCTGTGGAAGCGCGATCCAGAGACTAGACAAAGTTGAGAAAAATGAGGGTCCTACTGAAGGACAACCTGACCCTGGCGAGGAGGGCGGAGCACCTAGAAAACTGCACGAGGGCTGCGCAGATAAGGATCCTGGGGCTACTGACGGGGGTGTAAGGGGAAGATGCCTCCAAGTTTGTGGCTATGTGGCTGGTTGACGCTCTACAATTGGATGTTCAGGAGGATCCAATATACATTGACAGATGCTACAGAGTGAAGTTGCCACCAGGTTGGGCGAAGGAATGTGAGGGGCCACAGGGCCCTACCATGATTGTGCGGCTCACAGAAGAGGCAGACAGGGATAGAGTGCTGGAAGCGGTCACGGGGGTGGGAAAAAAGATCCTATACCACAAGTATAAAATTCATATTTTCCCTGATCTAGCCCCAGACACCATTAAGATTGGGCAGAGGCTCACTAAGCTTAAAAAAGAGTTTACCCTCCGGGGGGCGCTGGCAGGTCTCCTCATGCCGGCTAGACTTCAGGTGACATGGAAAGAGAAAGAATGCATATTTTGGGATGTGGAGGATGCACAGGCTTTACTGAAAACGGTCCAGAGGGTGGCCCCAAGCGAGTCGGAGCCCAAATGATGTGTCTGATTTCCTGGTATTTACATCCTTCTGAAAGGCAACATGTTTAGGATACACAGCGCGAATGTTGTGATGATTGGATTATTAGGTCCTGAGTATAGAACACCTTATTTTTCGTACTTGCTTCTCTCAGGTTCGCCCGGCCATGAGAGCTTAAATTGTAATGCTGGCTGTGGTTCCTGTCTCTCTTTTTCCCTCCAAATTTAAAATACGTGCCTCGGTAGAGGATGTAAAGAGGACTTTCAACATGACGACAGGAATGCTTTGCAATATATATGTATATGTGGTAACATGTGAGTGCTGACCTCGACATCTGGTACTGAGGGTTTTCCCCCCGACTGTACATTGGTTTGTATTTTTGAAAATCAAATAAACATAACGTTAAAAAAAAAACCAAAAAAACCCCGATGCAGGGTTTTTATTTTAAAGTTCCACTGGTCATCCAGTTCTTGGAGGGGCTGGTTAACAAGTTTCTACCACAACCCTACATTGCTCCTCAGTGGGACCTTAATTTGATTTTATGTTTATGAAGACTCCCTTTGAGCACATGTATTCTTGTGACCTGAATCTTCTGTCTTGGAAGGTAGCATTTCTTGTGGCTATTATTTCGGCTCGCCATGTCAGTGAGCTACAAACGTTGTCCGTGGACCCACCCTACACAGTCTTTTCAGCTGAAAAGGTGGTTTTACGGGTTCATCCTTTTCTTCCAAAGGTGGCTCCGGAGTTCCATCTCAGTCAAACCATTCAGTTGCCTGCATCTTTTCCTCCTCATCCATCCATTCTCTTGGCTACCCTATGGCCTATGCCCACCTCTTAGTACTGCTTTGGAAGTCTTTCAAAAGATGAGGAATCTGTGTGAAGACGCCGTCCATTAGAAGAACAAGTTGCTTACCTTCGGTAACGTTCTTTATGGTGGATCGAGTCTTCCCACAGATTCCTCATCAGACCCTCCCTCCCTCCCTGCTAGTCACATGTTTGACATGTGGGGTATCCGATTTTTCAATTCCTAGCGGCATGTGGTTTCACAACTGGGGTCAAGGATACGGGTTGGCGCCTATATAGGGGTCGTACGTCGCATGGATGTCACATCCGGAAGCCGATCAATGCCGACGCTACAGTGCCACCTAGTGTCCTGTAGAGGGATGCAAAGACTTTCCACGTCTAGTCTGACGCCTGGGGATATTTCAAAAGATGAGGAATCTGTGGGAAGACTTTCCTATCCACCAGAAAGAACCTTACTGAAGGTAAGCAACTGGTTCTTCTTTAGCAGCCCTTTTGGGTGGCCCCATAAAAAGTGAAATTTTGCGACTTATGTTTCGTGCCTGAATAAAGTAATAAGCCCTTGTACTCTTGCTACTGTGATTAAGGAGATTGAGGCTTCTGATTGCGAGTCTCAGGATCAAGCCTCTGGGGAGGCAGCGGAGGGCGCTACACTTTCACGGTCGCTTGTCGCTCTGATTCCCCTTTGGTGGCTGGTTCTCAGTTCACCTGTCCTTGGCCGAGGGCACGGTCCTGCATCTAACCAATGACAACCTGTTTGTTCTGCAGGTGACCAGGGAGCACTTCACCAGCCACCAGTACAGGAGCTAGTGGCTTCATGTATTGTGATTGGGCAATGGAGTGGAAAATGAACCCTCTCTCCTGACCTTTTAATGGCATTCTGTCTTTCAACCACTACCTGGCAGAGATGGGTATCCAGGTTGTTTAATGTAAAACGTTTGGGGCATACATAGTCAACTAAAATAGTTCAGTACAAGTTTGACTGGCTGCTACACCCTTTTCCCTATGTGAGGTTATCCACGCTGAGATGTAAACATTGTTTTAGCCATCTTGGCCAAACCGCTCTTGGGGCCATTGCCAACAATTTTAAATTAAACTGGTTACATGGAAGACTGTCCTTTCAGTTGGTATCACCTTGACTTGACTGGTGAGTGAGCTGCAAGCATTCTCAGCGCTATGGCCATATACTGTTGGACTTATCCCCAGTTTTCCCCCTGAGCAGCTGGGCTTCCATTTCAAGGCGAGTTTTGTCCCTCGGCCACATGCCACTGGGGCAAAAGACTATTCCTTCGACATATGACGAGTTCTGAAGTTGTGTTTAGATTGGAAAAAGCCACCCAGAGTTCTGCCAGGTTCTGTTACCTGCAGAGGGAATGCCCCTAGCAGGCATGCTCTCAATGTAGCCAATACTTGTTGAAAGTCTCCTGCATTTCCAGATGCTTCTCCTTCCAGGAGACTTCCTTCTGGAAACCATGCATTCCGAGTCTGAGTCCAGGAAACTTCGGACTATCTGAGCCAACCGCATTCTTTCTGCACGCATAGCTCCCGGAACGTCGTGTTCTGGGCAGACACGCAGGTTAGGCAGGCAGTCCTACGAATGTTTGCCTGATCCATGCTGTCCGTGGCTGCTGCCATCCTGCTGTTCATTTCCTGCATTGTAATATTCACTGACTTTGGGAATAGACTGGCCAGGGTAAGAGTGAGATTCAATTGCTCATCTTTTGTAGTACCTTCTGCACTCTTTCATTCTAAGGCAGCTCCGATCACAGTAACCCACCCTTCCAGTTCTACTTAGACCTAGTGGATCTATAATCCTACTGCTTGGTGGTTGTTAAAAAAGGATCGTTAAGGCGCATTCAGTGGGGGAGGCTGAGACTGCCGCACCTGCATCTTTGTCCTCACTAGTGGGTAACTTTGGCACACATTGTGGTACTGTCCGTAGTGTGACACTGTTGCTACACATTGCGAATGGAGCAGACATAGGGCTAAGAATACAGCAGCTACAACAGGTAACCTTTGCTAATAAACTTTGATGCCTTCTCTCGTCCATATGGTGTGCATGATCTGCTTCCATTGTCCATGTGAGGACAGATTTTGTCTCACGCCACTTCCTGTCTTCGGATTCCTCTCCGTCGCCATGTTTGACCCTTAAGGAACTGTCCTGAGAATCTCAGGGGCTCAGAAATCTTACTGAGTCCCCCTGAATTGCTCTGGACAGGGCATAAGTATGTTAGGGAGAAGGTCAGAGAGTAAAAGTTCCTAGAGACAGTGACGAGCATCAGAGCTGCCCTGTGGCACAGCGGCTACTGCCCTGTGCCTTAGACCATTAGTTTTGTGGATGGCTGGTGCCAGCCGGTTCGAGTCCGCCTTAGGGAGCCTTCCCTTTTTGGAGTCTGTCCCTAAAGCTAGGGGAAACCTGTAATCAGGTCTCCCCTGAGTATAGTGTTTTTGTGTTAAGTCCATCCCGCACCTAACTAATGGCCGAACGACCTGAGACCTTGAACGTACTGTATGTCTGTTGTGGAAGGATATGGTAAAGCTGGAGACTAGGTCCCCAGCTTAACCATGCAGAGAGTGCCCTCTGCTAGCCGTATGTGTGTTAGGTATGTAAAGTACTGTCCTGACTTTGTGCGCTGGTTCTTGGGGGATGCAGCACTGCTGTTAGACCTGGGGAGGACAAGATGGATGTTATGACCCGCGCGGCGTATGGGCACCCTTCCCCCTCCTTCCCCATGACCCTGAACTTTACCGCCATGAGAAAGAGCGCCAAAGGCTCTGAGTGCTGTTGGAACCCCCCATTGAGTGCACACAATGGACACCTGTGAGTGACAGCGCTCACACCCACCACTTCGCACCTGTGGGAGAGCTATTTGCCCTGAACCCCTGTTTAGCATATGCAGGGCGCAGCTGGATTGGTCGCCAGGGGCTTTGTGTTGGAATACATGGGACATTGTGTGAATAAAAGGGGCTCTGAAACTCTACTCATCAGATCAACTATCAGCAACTTGACCTTCCTGCTAAGGAACCGGATTAGAGCCCCGGTCGTGTCAAGGATCCAGTACAAGAGGACTTCACCAGCTTTTGTATCCTCTGGGAGAAGGAACATCTGCCCACCACCACCTGAAGCTGCCTGGACCGGATCCGCTCGCTCAGAGAGACTGAGGAGGCGTCTGCAGAAAGGACTTTGAGGAGCGGGCTGCTCACAGAACCAGCACCGCCAATGCACGTGTGGTCCCCCACCGACCCCCAAGGAGTGACCGAAGCGCCAGGAGGAATCTGCCTGCCAATCGATCTCGGGCTCCTAAAAGCATCGCAAGGAGAACAGGAGCATCACCTGCCTGTTCAAGGAAACTATCACGCTTGAAAGAAATCATCCTTTGCAGCATTACATCTTTTTTTGTGCCGGTGTGTGCACAAAGAGGGTTCTCCTAGGCCTCCAACGAAAGGAAACCTGCGCACGTAATCACATAGTGTGGGACATTTGCGAGGGAGTAGCTTCCGTGTGGGGACAGAGAATTTCTAGAGACTTTTAATGGGTGTTGGGGCACTTCTTTCCCGGGGCGGGTTAAGTAAGATATTGTCCGTGTTCCAGCCAGCCAATCCGAGTGGTGCAGGGGCACACACCGTGCCTTTAACTTGCATTGTGTTGAACCGACCCGGTTTGGTTCCCCGTTACCCCCGTTTTCATTTGTGTGTATTTATCTACTAAATTGTTTTAAAAGTGACCCATATTTCTTGTTGTATAAATAAAACACTTTTTTTTTTTAAAAATTTTATTTAACAGATATGCACATGATACATGATAATAAAAAGAATAGTAAACATCTTATAAAAATAATACCATTAGGATAGCAAAGTTGAAAACATTAAGTAATCCAGTGATAGAAGTCATGCATCCGCACACACCCGGTTTTCTGTTTTCTCCCCAATAACCAACCCCCCCATAATATCTAACCCCCACTACACCCCACAACCCGATATACTAACCCTCTCCCCGCCCACACCACCTGCCCCAACTACAAGCAGTGAATAATCGAACACCCTCCCCAAAATATCAGGCCCTATCCTACCCCACAACCCGATACACTAACCCACCCCCCCTCCCACACCACCTGCCCCCAACTACAAGCAGTGAATAATTAGCACCCTCCCAAGTGTATCAAGCCCTATCCTACTCCCCCAAATTTAACTAAACCCCACAACTTGTTGCGAATTCGCGCGGGGGCGCGGGCAGCGGCGGAACAGCCGCAACAACATTAAAGGATTGATCAATATACTTTCAAATAATACAACATCAAAAGTCAACAATAAATTGTCCCCGAGCAAGCACTCCAGTTATAACTCCATGACAATTAATTCTCAACTGCATGGCGTACATTCCCAGCCCATTATTTTCAAATCTGTAGGCAATAATATTCACAGCACATGACCCCTTCCAATAGTGTAAACAAGACATGAGATGACAAGAGACCAACAATTCGTATCGTGTATATTCTCCCAAAATCTATTCATCATCCGAAGTCCCAAGATACGTGTTATGAAGAAATATATAAACCTGTCCTTGCATTAATACTCATGATGCACCAACACAAAGTTCAATGGTCGCAGCAATTAGTCATACAGTTTCCCCCTCCCTTTTATACTACCAATGCTCACTAGTACAGTTTAATCTATTAACTATGTATTGAACAGTAAATGAACCATCCCGAGCCCTCCACTCATTTCACAGGGAATCCTGCTATTAATAGCGATGCATGTACTACTAAATATAATCATTAGTAACATAGTCTAAATCAATAATATTTCTCCTATTTCCAATCACTTCATTTATATGGCAGAGGATAATTAAACTTCATCCAATCTTATGTGCTCTTCTACAATATCTGTCTATATTAGCATAAATCAGGCACAGTTACTCATGACGTTATTGAGGCTCTATTTTTTTTTTTTTTTCGCATTTGGCAATCAGAAGGGGAAACTACGAGTAGCGTTTTCATAATATAGACCAACCGGCTGTTTCCACATGGATTTATGTCGCCAGTCACTACAGTAAACCACGTCCTAAAAGGATTCCCTTTCAGCCAGTTCCATGTATTTAGGTGAACCGTGGGAATCATACGAACTTTCCCCCACAAGTATTGAGTGTTCCAGCGTACCATTGAACTCAAGGACAATCAACACAGCCTTGCAATATCTGAGAAGCAGGAGACTACATCCACATCTGTCGTTGGTAATTAGGGAGCCTTCAGAGTTGTGTCAAACATCATTTACAGTTTATTGTTCACTATCAACAAATAGTCATTTCTTCCAAATGTAAGGTAATCAATGTCTAATCACGGAGAAAATACAACAGTTATCCAGTTAACAGGCCAAGTTATAATACCGTGCATCCAGCCAGTCGCTCTACCTTTCAGCCTGTATCTATAGCAAAGCATTCTCCCTCACCAACAGGTACTGCCAGCGCGTTCAGCATATCATGTGGTTCCAGAGGGGCTCCTTCCCATAGTTCAGACAAGTTCCAGATTACCTCCAGGCCATAATAGTTGTGACGCATCTCCTTTCCAACCCTCCTCTCCACAGGACTGGAGGTCGCTCTACTTAATAATCGCAAATGGTTCATCCAAACATATTCCAGCTCCTCCAGTCCATGCCTTTTCTTCCTCCATCGGCCATAGTTCTTATGCTCAGGGTCCGGAGCGGAGGGAACAGGAGGAGGTGACTCGCAATCCCACTCCAAATGAAGTGTGTCTAACGCGCAATTTGCCGGGATCAAGGCGCCATCAATCCCGGCCGTGCTCTCAGCCACCTCCCCATTCAGTTCCAGCGACAACATTTCAGCTCCAGAGTTCCTTACAACTCCAACTTCTGACACCATTCCCTCATTATCCAAGCGTTCCACCAACAATGTCACAGTTTTGTGCACCTCCTTGCACAAATCGAGTAATTCGGCGAGCATAGCACACGTCTCCATCTTGTGTATGGCGTTGTTGTCAGCTTAACACCACTCGCAAAGAAATCTCCTCCTCCGGTGTGTAATTATCGTATACCTCACCCCTCCAATAGTCATTAATACAGCAACCTTTAAATTGCCAACACCACGCCACAACTTCATTCGGCAGGATCCGCTCCGCCCGCATTCACTGTACGAGTGAGCGGGGTGAGGCCGCGCACGCACGCCGAGGCGCAGGCAATCAAAGCGGATGCGGCTCCGGGAAACACCGGTCGAGCCTCCGCAGCCCCCGTGGAACGGTCCCCAGGGCACTCAGCAAATCGGGATTCGGGCACTCCGTACAGCAATTGACCACCATCAGGAGGAATCGGTTAAACAGTCAAAAGTGTGCCCAGTGTCAGTAATAGGACAGTTTAAAGCTGAGGCCTCCCTTAGCGGCCATCTTACTGCGCGTTCATAGGCAGACCATGGGGGGGGGGAGGAGGTCAGTTCTGAACAGTTTTTCGGTGCAATCAGGGGGTCCACTCACCACCAAAATTCAGCATTCAGCTCGCCTTCGGTTGCCACTGCTGAAATTGACCTCAATTTCGCATGATGGTTCAATACGCCACAGGATTCTCAAGTGATTGCTCAGGGACGTACGGAGTCCCAGGATTAGGCGGCCATCTTGGCCGCCGCTGGCCACGCCCCCATGATTAAAACACTTTTTATTTATAACTTTAACGCGTGGACCTTGAGTTCCTGTATGTTTTGTGATCTCTGTTACTGTACTGTGTTCAAACCTGCTTCTCATCCTTCAGAGAGTGAGGCCTTAGACTGCTCAACCACGCTATCCGCTGAGAGTCCTGGTGATCTTGAAGAGGTATTGATACCCGAAGTGCTAACTTCCTGGTTTTCCCGGTACTCCCCTAGTGCCTAGAGGAAACTGATCGTTACAGTCCACTAAACTGAGTGCTACCAATTCCATCATATATATATGTAATATGGACTACACTCGAGGTACATAGTACACGTCTATGAACCACAAGGGAGGAAATAGGTTGTATATATTGTCACTGTTTCCTCCCGAGGGGTTCATAGACGTGTACTATGTATCATGGGAGTGCAGTTCATATTTCATTTATGAAACCCCGTTTTGAAAAAATGGAAGGAAACTGTGGATTTATCCTTTATCAGCACCCCTGAATGAGATGAGGAGATGAAAAATGTTCTACTGCACCGTGGGTGCTAAATAGTGGATCAAGATGTGAGAGGTGTTATGAGGAGGCAGGTCTCCTATGCGCTTAGAGTGGGCTGCGTGACTGAAAAGCTGCAGTAAGAAATGATGAAATTGCCCACTTCATATATGGCCACTCTCAGCCCTGCTTCAGGGTATCCGAGATCATTGCCCATATTTAAGATAAAGCTGTGGTCTGAGTTTTTTCTCTTTCCTTTATTTGTTTGGGCAAATACAGTGATTACAACACAGTGAGCAAAACACAGATTAGTTTTTCCTCTCATTGACTTGCATTGTCATTGAAATCAATGCAAATATCAAATGCTCCGTTTATAAATTAACTTGTTATTTTGGACTTGTGTGAAGGTAGATTGGGTGAGGGGGGCTTCTCTGGTGTTCTTTTAAAAAAAATCAAGGAAAATGAAGCTGCATTGCCAATTTTAGAGGAAAACTAACGTTCATTTTACCTCTCATTGAATTGCATTGCCATTGAAAGCAATGCAAATATCAAAGGCTCCGTTTATAAATTAATTTGTCTTTTTGGACTTGTGTGAAGGTAGGGTGGGTGAGGGGGGCTTCTCTGGTGTTCTTTTAAAAAAAATCAAGGAAAATGAAGCTGCATTGCTAATTTTAGACCAAAACGCATGTTCGTCATTCTTATCTCAGCGCCAAGAGGCGGCCTAGCCGCAGTGTGCGCTTTACAAATGATCCATTCCATTCCATTCCATTCCATTATCAGAGTAGATAACATCTCAAGCTCCGTGTGGCAACATTGCTCTAACTTTCCTTGTATAAGTCCGTTTTGCAACATTTTTTTTTCAATTGTAGGTTTAAATGGGCCTGCAGACTCCCCCAAGTATTAAAACTTGCAAAATGCAAGTTTACTCGCATAACTTTAAAAATGT
>JAWWEL010000035.1:0-24126 GCA_035582915.1 Necturus beyeri | reverse complement strand
ACCACACACTTACCACACTGTCAAACACTCACCCACTATCACTGCACTGCAGCCGCTACACACACTTACCGCGTACGCCCGACTGGAAAACACACACTGCAGGGGGGAAAGGCAGGCAGAAAAGGGAGGGGGAGAAGGATAGAGAGGTGAGAGGAGGGGGTGTAGAGCCCCCCTCACTAGGAAAAAAGTGAAGAAATGAAACTGGAGAGGGCGGGAAGCCAACACTTACCTGTCATTACAGCCGGCAGCAGCACTGCAAACCTTGAACCTGAATGGGAAAGAGACACTGGACCTCATTCATACGGGGAAAACAGTCCACGGGGAAAACCTAATTTACATAGGTTTCAATGTTTCCACGGGGAAAACCTTCACGGGGAAATTATCATGGGAAAAACCTAATACGGGGAAATTCTGACAGGGAAAACATAGATCTGTATCTACGTGCCATGCATGGTCTAGATATGTATTTTATTTCGCGATCAGCCGCCTGCCGGGCAGCTGATCTAATTCCTTCTTTATACTACTATCAATAACAGCAGTATCAGCTAGGCCTTGTCTAGCATTCTCAAGCACTCACAAATTGTCCTCTGCCTCGGCTCTTTCAGCCCTAATACTCTTGAGCACCCCAACTTCGGTCCCCATACACACTCCTCTCAAAAATACCTTGAATGCTTCCCACACTGTGCCCATACAGTCCACCAACCCCACATTCAATTAAAGTCTTAATCTGATCAGTGATGGCGACATTAAACACGATATCACTAAGAGCAGCAGACTTGAATCTCCACATATATCCGTAGTTACCCCGTACAGATAGCCCCAATGTAAGCGATACCGGGGAGTGATCCGAGTACGTCCTAGGATGAATAGTAACCGTTTGAACCCATGGCAACATGTCCCCACTCACCAAGAAGTAGTCTAAGCGTGACTCCATTTTTTTGCACCCCAGAGTAATATGTAAATTCCTGACCCGATGGGTTCCTTTGCCACCACACATCATGTAAGTTAAAGGTCTCCATACGATCAAGTATGGTTTTTGCAGCCAGCGTACTTTGCCTAGGCACCCGGCTCAGCCTGTCAACTCTAGGGTCCAGAGTCGTATTCAAGTCCCCACCGACTATCCATAATGAGTCCAGAGCATTCTGGCATTTGTCAAACAATGATGCATAAAACTCTGGATCGTCCATGTTGGGACCATAAACGTTTACAAATGTGTACATTCTACCCTCAATCTTATCACATATTACTACGTATCTGCCCGTGGGATCTATCATAGAGGAAGTGTGTGTGAACCTCAGGGACTTGTAAATTATCGTGAGGACCCCCCTCGCCTGAGCCGAGTAGCTTGTATAGTATCCCGTACCACCCCACCTCCTCGCTACATTTTCGTTGGCAGCACCCAAAAGATGTGTCTCCTGCAGAAAGATTACCTTAGCGCCATATCTGGTACAAGTTCCCAGCACCCTCCTCCCTTTAGCAGAATTATGAAGGCCCCTCACATTCCAAGTCACCGCAGTTAGGGGATAACTAGTCAGTACTGGCCGCGACATGGCGCATCATAAATAATCAACAATGCTCGGAATAGGGAGCTTCCCATAGTAGCATCGTGTAACCCATTCTCAAATAATCTTGCACGTAGCGTAACCCATCCGACCAGCAAGAGCACTCCACCAGACCTGCATTTTGCCATAACACCCCAGCAGTGCGCGTCAACGGACGGCGAACCCCACCCCTCACTGCACCCCGGAACTCGGCAGTGTCAACAGTCCCACCCACAACACCCCCACTCTTGAAATCTCCCCCCGCCACTGCTCTCCAGAACTCGGCAGTGTCAACACTTCCTCCCTCTACTAGCCCCCTTCTAGCACCCATGTGTGGATCCACATAGGAGTGGAGCCAAACCAGTAGGCAGGTACAAGCCTGCGCAGGGGACCCTCTTCAACCTCACATCTCAACATACAGGTGTGCACCCCCAGGCCGAACACCGAGGGAAAATCAGGGAACATTTCACCCAACCCTTAGCCTTCAGGATTACCCGCAAGCGCGGGGGCTCCCCCCGGTGGGACAAATGTTGGTTGATGAAATCCTGTGCGCCCTCAGGTGTGTGCAGAGACCCGGGCTCCATTTTCAACTGCCCATTGGAGGAATTTTTTGGTTCACCTCCTTCCGGTACCGGGGAACCAACTTCACCGAGCTCCATCACGTTGTTCCCAGGTCAGCGATATTCTTTTCCACTGCTGTCAGATTTCACCCCCGCACAGCTTCCAGCTCTGCTGTCACGGTTTTTGTGTCAACCGTCACCGGTAGACGTGGATACCCAACCACTCCGCAGGAGCCCTTTGCTCCCCGCAATTGAGGGCACGGCCTTGGAGCCGGTGCCCCATTCGCCTCTTCCGCAGGAAATCCAACCACAGGAGTCAGGCGAGCGGGTGGAGCTCTCACCAGCTCACAGCAAACCGGAAGAGCAGCCTTCGCTCTCTCCAGCGGCGTCGGCCTCTTCGGACATGGCTGCATTGGGGGACCCCGAGCAGCCAGGGCCCCTTGAACAGGACCTGGTCCAGAGGATCACAGAAAATGTGGTTTCTGCGTTATCCTCTGGCCCCATTTTGAACTTGATTTCGCAGAGAGTATCGGAACGGATGTCCGGAGCACCATCTTCCCCGGTACCTTTTGCTCCCCCTCCAGCGACACCAGACCAGAGGAAGAAGGACCTGGCAGACGCCACTTCCTCCTCAGAGGATGATGGTACTCCTGAGCAGGTGCGTCCTGTCTGAATGTATCGGACGGTGATCGCGAGGGCCATGGAGGCCCTTGACCTTCTTCCAGAGGCAGTGCCCTCTTCTTCAGGCGTGCTCTCCAGGCTCTCATCGGGCCCGCCACCGGACCCCCTGTTGGGTATGGAAACCTCCGTAATGGAGAAGGCGCTCAATATTTGGTCTAAGCCTCATACAGAACCGGCGGTGAACAAGTCCTTGGATTCGAAATTCAAGGCCCCCAGGGACGACCCTTTCATTCTATCGGGCCAGCTCCCTGCGGAGTCTGCTGTCATCTTGGCCGCGTTGAGTAAGGGTGGCAAGGGCCCCATGCCATCTCCTTCGTCTGTCTTAGACAAAGAGGCCAAAGCATGGGAGGCACAGGGTAAAAAAACATATCTAACCTCAAGCCTGGCCTTACAGCAGGTTAACTCGGCGGTTGACCTTTCGGGATTTAATGCCCAGGCATGGGACCAAATGGAACAGTTCGCCGACCTCCTGCTGGAATCGGCACAAGATCAATTTTGCTGATTGCTGAGTGAGGGACAAGACATAGCTGAGCAGCAGCTCAGGGTCTCGGAGGACCTCAGACACCACAGCTAGAGCCGTCAACCAAGCAGTGACTATGAGACGACATGCCTGGCTGCGTACCTCCAGCCTGCTGCCCGACGTACAGGAAAAAATCTCGGATCTCCCATTCGATGGCAAGACACTTTTTTCGCTGCCACGACGGACGATCTTCTTCAGTCCTGTAAGACTGGTATCGCTATGGCCAAGTCGCTCAGCTCCATCCAGCAGACCCAGCCTCAGCGACCAGTGTTCTCAACTTTCAAGCCTTCCCAAACTTTCAAAGAGTTCAAGGCAAAACAGGGCTCTGCCTTTCGGAAGCAGAAACGCTTTCGTCCAAAAGGCAAGCAGCCCGGCGCCAAACCATGTGATGGTGCCAAAAATTCACAGTGATGGGGCGGAGACTCCCTCCTCCCTCCCTCCGGTGGGGGGGGGGGAAGGCTGTCGGCTTTTGTGGATGCCTGGTGGGAGGTAACGGAGTCTCTCTTCATTCTTCACCTAGTCCGCATGGGCTATTCTCTCACGATTCCATCCAATCCTCCTTCTCGTCGTCCTGTTCCAAAAAAGTGGAAGGAGTGCGTCCAGTATTGGACCTCTCCGACCTCAACCAGTACTTACTGGTGGAGAGGTTCCACATGATAACCATGAGAAACGTGCTCGACTTGGTGGAGGAGGGTTCGTGGATGTCAACCATCGACCTCACGGACGCGTACTTCCACATCCCCATTCTTGCGGCCCATCGGAAGTACTTACGATTCGTGGTCGGCGAGGAACACTTCAGTTCACCTGCCTCCCGTCCGGCCTGAATTCGGCCCTTGGATTTTTACCAAATTGATGGCAGTGGTGGCTGGCTTCCTGCGCGCACACAACATCCAGGTGTTTCCGTACCTGGACGACCGGCTGCTTTGCGCCTAGTCCCAGGAATCAGCCTGCCTCCAGCTGCAGTTCACTCTAGGTCTGCTGAGGAGACTGGGCCTCTCGGTCAACCTGAGGAAATCTTGCCTGATCCCAGCACAGAGAGTGGTCTTCATCGGGGCAATACTAGACCGCGTCCAGGCGAAGGCCTTCCCACCGGAGGACAGGGCTCTGTCCATCCGGTCCACGGTCTCTTCCTTTCTCCGCAGTGCGAACAAATCAGCATGGTGGTTCCAGAGGCTTCTGGGCCTTCTCGCCTCCTGCATCTGCCTTGTCCCGTTGGCACGATTGCACATGAGGGAACTGCAGTTACATCTGTAGTCACATTGGGATCAGTCCTCCCAGGATCAATCGGTACTTGTTCCAATCCCTTCATCGCTGCATTTTCATCTGCGCTGGTGGCTCTCGGATGAGATCTACCGCACAGGATGCCTGTTCAGACAACCGCCGCCTTCGAGGGTGGTGACCACGGACTCGTCCCTGATGGGTTGGGGTGCTGTCTGCGGTCATCATTCAACACACGGCCTGTCGACTCCGGCAGACAGGCTCCACCACATCAATTTCTTGGAGCTGAAGGCCATGGACCAGATCACCCTCACTTTGCGGCCTTGCGGTGGAGTTGTGGACATGGGCGACTGCTCACAGGATCGTGGTGCAGGCTTCCCACATTCCGGGGGTGACCACCACGAGTGCCGACCGCCTCAGCAGACTGCTGAGCCCCTCACACGAGTGGGAGCTCTGCCCTCAGGTCCTCTCGACCATTTTCCGCCGCTGGGGCACCCTTTCACTGGATCTCTTTGCGACCGAGTCGAACCACCGGTGCCCTCAGTATGCTTCGCGAATGGGATTGGAGCTCCAATCCCTGGGGGACGCTCTTCGTATCCCCTGGTCGGGGATGTCGCTTTACGCGTTTCCCCCCACCCCGCTACTGAGCAGAGTCCTGGTCAAATTCCGAGAGGCCCACGGCTCCTCCCTGATCCTAGTGGTGCCATTTTGGCCACGACAGCCATGGTTCTCGACTGTCCGCCCTAGCGTTGGAGGTCATGACTATCCCATCCAGACCGGACCTTTTCACTCAGGAACAGGGCAGGGTCCTGCACCCTTGCCCTCAATTTCTTTCCTTGAAAGCCTGTTTTCTGAGGAGGTAGAGTTCGAGCATCTCAATTTTTCGGCCTCCAATCTGGCTATGATATGGAAGGCCAGGAAAGACTCTACACAATTGCAGTACCGCAGCAAATGGCTACGGTTCTGCCACTGGGCACTCAACTCCTCCATCGACCCCTTGCAGGCGTCGGAGAATGTGATCATGTCCTTCATGTCACACCTGGCTTCAACAGGAGTTTTAGTGTCCTCCTGTAAGCACGACCTCTCGGCCATTGCCGCTTACACAAACAAACCGGGAGTCTGCCTCTCCCTATCCAACAAGGCCATTAAGCGCCATTACTCTGGCTTGCTTAGGGAATACTCCTCTTACAGGGATCCCCCTGTGAAGTGGGATCTCAATGTGGTACTGACAGCCTTAATGCACAAACCATTCGAGCCGATGGCAACCTGCGCTTTGGACTTACTGTCCTGGAAATCTGCCTTCCTAGTGGCGATTACTTCCGCTCGCCGTGTTGGTGAACTTCAGGCACTCTCCCCGGATGAGCCGTACACGGTGTTTCACTTGGACAAGGTGGTTCTCAGGATGGTCCCATCCTTTCTCCCGAAAGTGGTGTCTGATTTTCATATACACCAGGAGATTAATCTCCCGGTCTACATGCCTCGGCCACACGCGTCCTCGATGGAGGAAGCCTTACACAACCTAGACGTGTCTCGGGCCTTGAAATTCTACATGGAAAGGACTAAACCATTCAGGAAGTCCTCCAGACTTTTTGTAACTCATGGTGGGGTGTCCCCTGGTAATACGGCTGCTAAGCACACCATTGCCAGGTGGGTAACATCGTGTATTGCGAAAAGCTTCGAGGTGCAAAACCTTCCGGTCCCTCGCAGACTTCACGCTCACTCTATGCGGGCAAAAGCAGCTTCGGTGGCCTTTCAAAGGCATGTGCCATTAGCGGATATCTGCCAGGCAGCGACTTGGGCGTCGCCACACACATTTTGCAGGCACTACTCTTTGGATGTTTCCTGTAGGAGAGATGCAGCATTTGGTCGGGCGGTCCTACGCAACATGTTCACTTGAGCCCGGGATCTCTGCATATGCTGTTTCCACCTCCCGTTTTATCCTCTGTGCAGTCAGTGTACCCAGCCTAAGCTGGGAAGAGGGGAGAGCCTAGACACTCTAGATTGGAAATAATTACCGTTCCGGTGATTCCATATCTCGTAGTCCACGCTCTCCCCTCTTCACAGCTCCCACCCACCGTCCCCTCAGCATATGTGAGGTCATCTCCCTCCGTTGAGGACGGAAAAACCTGCGGAACTGAGGAGGCGGGGGGAGGTGATGTACATGGGATCGGGCCCGTGCGCGGATTGGACGCGCATGTGCACAGGACCTTTTTTCTTAAAGCGACAGTGTCACTTTTGAGCAAGTTCCGATCCCGGTACCGCGGAGCAGTACCCAGCCTAAGCTGTGAAGAGGAGAGAGCGTAGACTACGAGATATGGAATCACCGGAACAGTAATGATTTCCATTATTTATAACTTCAAAGTGTGGACCTTGAGTTCCTGTGTATCTGTATCCTGTTACTGTACCCGTGTTCAAACCTGCATCTCATCCTTCGGAGAGCGAGGCCTTTGACTGTTCATCCACCCTACCCACTGAGAGTCTTGGTAAGCTTAAAGAGGCATTGAGGCCTTCAGTGCTAACTTCAAGGTTTTCCTGGCACTCTTCTAGCGCCTAGAGGAAACCGGCTGTTACACCCCGAGAAACCTACAACGCCCCAAACCACACGACCTTCAGAGCCAAGCTCAAAACCCACCTCTTCTGACCCCACCAACCCCTCCGAGCCAGCCCCAGAACTGCACACAGGCGAGGAGACTAGGGTCGCCAGAGAACTACTGTAACAAACCATGCTGTGCCTCAGCAATGTGACATGCTCTATAAACCTGTAACACAAAGAATTGCTGTAAACTGTCTCATGCTCGAACCAACCCAAGTACCAACTGTAACCACAAGCTGTAACCCGCTAATGCTCTGTAACCACCACGTTCTCTTTATGCTGGAAGCACCAAGTAGCAATTACGTTATGTGGTGTGTTGCTATACAAATAGAATAAACAGAAACGTGCAACTGTGCCTGGTTTGACACATTTTATTTATTTGAGCATTTATAATGCGCTACACTCAGAAAACAGTCTTCTTCAGAGCACAGTGCAACTAGGATGGGTGGCGCTAGGGAGAGGGTAGAAGATGGAGGAGGTGGACGACGGGGGAGAGGGGAGGTGGAAGAGGGAGCCGTTTAGGATGGGCTAGGGGTTTGTACAACATGCAGAGTCCAAGAGGCGCCAAGTAGAGTATTCTGGAGGGTTGGCTGCAGGGATGTCGATTCACCAAAATCATAGGGGTTGCCAAAGTGACATCACATGCCAGATGGCATCACAGGAAGTGATATCACCTGACCTTTGAACCCAGTGCCATCACCTGACTTTTGACCCTGATGACATCACTGAAAATTATATAACAGCCTTTGACCGTGGTACCATGACAAGAAGTGACTTCATGCCAGTGGATACAACATCCTGCAATGTGTATAGAATAAGTTTAAATTCTCACTGAAGCACATACAAGGCTATTACCCAGTGCTCCATTTCAGGCAATGGGATACTGTCTGGGGGGGGGGGGGGGGGTAAGGAACAAGGTTTGAAAACTATCTAACTATCTTTAGAGCAGGCAGGATTCATTAAGAGGCTTTGCCACCTCTGCCTGCCTTAGCAGAGGAATAAATGCCTTCTTGACCAGTGTTTGCACTGGCAGGTATTAGATTTTCAGGGGGGAATAGGGGTCACAGCAGTGACCCCTGGTGTCCCCTTAAGTGACGTCCTTGCCATCAGTTACTGTGCCACAGAATGCACGCCCATCGGTAGTGGTGCACAACATTCCCTGTGTTTTCGCTCCCATAGAAGCTAGAGACTTGCAAGGTGGCTCATTTGAAAGGGGTCGCAGAGAGGGTCATAGAGGCCACCATGGAGAGCTTGAGTGTGGCCTGTGCGACCCCTGTTAACCCCCAAATGACGTCCCCGGTTGGCTGGTGTATTCAGAACGAGATGTTGAAGAGATGTGAATTCAGTTTGTATTTCTAATTGTAGCCGCGTTCTGGGTGAGCGGATTTTAAATAACAGAAGAAGTGAGCCTAGATGGCCGCTTAGGGAGAGAGCACCCTGGCGATCGCTTCTATCCTGTAAGGATCCTGTTCTGAACGCTCACCTGCGAGTGTAATGCTTGAACCATCGGACTGCTGATAGTTTTCTCTCTTTGCTGGGCTCTTCGCTGAGGCTAGATGACCTGTGGATGTTGAGATCCCCGCTGGATTAGGTTTGCCGAGCGTGAGAGGGGCTCTGCGGCGATGCGCAAGATGGCCGCCGTGTAAATCCTTTGCTTCCTGCTTCGCCGGACTCCCTGCTCCGTGAGTGGCTCTGGCTGCGGAGCGGCGTCGCTGCCTGTGGTCCCCCCTGCTCTGCTCCCTCGTGGATTTGGAGAGTTTCCAGCTTCTGGACTCTTGGGAGCACCCGACGCGTCTGCGTGAGGCGCTGTGGTTCCCTGACGGTCCCGAGGGGGCGGCTCTGTCTCCCTGCCCCTCCAGTGTGTGGAGAGGTGCCGGGACAGTCTGGTGCTGCATTGAAGGCGGGGGACGAGTACGTAGGAGACAACGACCGGGACGTGCCCGGAGCACCGCTTGATACTATGATCAGATCCTGAGTGCCGGAGGGAGAGTCCGGGGTGCGGTGACGAACTATTTTTGTCTTCCATTTTCCCTCCCTCCCCCTCTCCCCCCAACTGAGATCTGTGGTCTTGCAGTTCAGGAGCGGTGGAAGTGGCCGGTGTGCCCTGTGATCATCCCAGGCCTGGGGTGGGCCTTCAGGGAGCCGTGTCTGTCCTAGTGAGGCTGCCAGCAATATTCAATACCCCCACCGCTTGGGACAGGTAAACACCGTCTAGCGTCAGCTGGCCACTGTAGCCGGGGGAGCCAGGACTTGGCAAAATGGGTAAAGATGGCCCAAAGCAGCAGACAAAACTCGACAAATATGCTGCAGGGAAGACGAAAACTGCTAAGGGAACCTCTGCTGCGAATGGGGGTGAGATGGGAGAATCTTCTCAGGCGGACAGTGAGGTTAAAAAGATGTTCACTGAGTTGAAAGGATATATACTGGAAGGCAATGCCAAGATGGATGCCCTAGTGGCAAGGATAGATGGTATACAGGTCAAACTGGCCAAACATACTGGTCAGTTAACAGCTGCAGAGATCAGAATAAGCGATGTGGCAGATGATGTAACACAGCTTAAACGAAAGGTCCAGAAGCTGGAAAAAGACTTGATGGTTTGTCAGCGCAGGGGGGAGGACCTTGAGGGGAGGAGTAGAAGACAGAATATTAGAATACTGGGAGTGGCTGAATCTCGGGTCACCGGCCCCATGAAGCAATTTGTTGAAAAACTGTTTCGTGAAATGCTGCCCGCTGAGACGTTTTCTTCGATGTTCCTGATTGAGCGGTCACATAGGGCACGGGCCCCACGCCCTGCCCCGGGAGTTCCCCCGAGGCCGATAATTGCGCGTCTATTTTGCTATAGGGATCGGGATTCGATTCTGCGGGCGGCCAGGGAACGAGCTTCATTACAGTATGATGGTGATAAAATCTTCTTATATCCAGCGGCACGAGACAGGAATAATGCTACCTTGTCGGATAAAGACCGTGAGGTGGACGATTGAGGCCCTCTGCAAGGACGTTTACTGCCCAAAATACTGGCCCCATTACTGTTTTTGATATCTTAGGTTCTGGTGTTTATTGGGGCTCAGTTACCCGATGCCCGATGGGTGTTTTCATTTTGGACTGGTTGAGAAATGCAGGTGAGGGCGGCCCGCGAGGGCTGCCAGTTCATGACGATACTATTGCCGATTGCCACACTCTCAGGTGGTATCACACCTTGGGGTTCAGGTTTTTTGTTAAGGGTTTTTTGGGAATGGACACTGACCCATGGCTTTTTGTTTTGCAGCTATGGGAGGTGGTGTTTTTTCTGTTTCAAATTCATTCTGATGGGGGGGTGGGACAGGTGGGGGGGGGGAGGGGGGTGGGGAGAGTAACCGGGTTTGGGATCGGGGGGGAAGCTTACACTGCCTTGGTTTTGGGGGCGGTGAGGGAGGTGGGAGGAATGGGGAAAGTTGGGGAATATGTTGAGATTGTTGGGGAAGTTGAATGGGATGTTGATACTGCCAAGTTCGAGGGGGCAGTGAGGGAGGGGGGAGGGAGCCCGGAGCGTTGGGCTGGGAGGGATGGGATTGAAAATGTAAAATGTGTAGACAGCCGAAACTTGATGATTTTATGTGTTCATTTGATAGCACGGTGGGAACGCTGGAAAGTCATGTGGTAGTGAGATGCCATAGGGTGGGGTTGCGACATGCTATAGATGCTAAGGATGATGGCACAGTGTCTGGGGGCTGCCAGCTATGAGGTGATGCGGTGGGGGATGTGTGTAGTTGTCGTCCAATACTCTGCGGGTTAGATGCTATTGCTTCTTAGGCCTTGATGACTGCACGTGATGGCACCAAAAGGGCGCATATTACACTAATGTCTTGGAATACAAGGGGGCTGAATAATTATACAAAAGCCAGAGGGGTGATTGCGGCGTGCTCTCGACATGGGGCAAACGTAGTAATGTTTCAAGAAACTTATTTGCAAGGTTCAGCGGCACATAGCCTGGCGAAAACCTGGGGCCCTGCGAGATATGCTACCACCTACTCTTCACATTCACGAGGAGTGTTGCTTTTAATACAGAAGTCTTTGGGATTCAAAGAGCTCAAGAAAGTAATTGATCCGGAGGGACGTTTCCTTATTGTGATGGGAGTAATCAAAGGGCATAAATTTACGTTTGTCAATGTATACGGTCCCAATGTAGATAACCCTTCTTTCTACACAACCCTATTTTTACAGCACATTGATATGTGGGAGGCGACAGTGGTGGTGGGAGGTGATTTTAATACAGTTTTGGACCCAGGCAAGGATAAAAGCAATGTGGGCAGGCCCACCAAGTTGGCACTGGAATTGGGGAGATTGATGTTCTTGTTGGATCTGGTGGATGTGTGGCGCAGTAGGAACCCTCACACTCAGTTATACACATTGTTCTTCTGTACATCACACACATTCACGGCTGGACTACTTTTTAATGTCTGGGGCCCTAACTAACTGGGTGAGGGACGTTGGGATACTCCCGAGGACATACTCCGATCACAGTCCGGTGCTGATGGAAATTTAAACCGTACGCATTGCAGGATTTGGTGTTTAGAACTGCAATACAGGACCATATAAAGCTGTCTTTTGAGACAAACATAGGGTCAGTGCCCAGTTACAGCACATTGTGGGAAGCCTTTAAGGTTTACATGCGTGGGATATGTATTGCCACTGAAGGTGGAGTTTTGAGAGCGCTCCGTAATACAATCTCAGAAGCAGAGAGTACAATTCGGGATCAGGAGCGCCGTTTGGAGCGGGGTGAGAATCCGACATTAGTTAATCCTCTCCTCCGCCGGGCTGTTGAAGAATACAGGGAGGCGGCTGACAGGGAAATCCGTTTCTTGATGCGGCCTGCTGAGGGCGACAGGCCCGGCAGGCCATTGGCCTGGATAATTAACTCTGAGAAACCTCAGACCAGGATAGAGGCTATAGAGGTGGACGGGGGTAGACTGGTATACTCCACAGTTGAGATAGTGGACTGCTTTGTTGAGTATTATCGACTGAAGTATGCCAATAGGGACGTTGGTACTGATGAAGACATATGGGAATATCTGCAGGGCCTGCCTATGGTACGATTGACTGGGCAACAACGTGAGGCCTTGGAAGCACCGATAACACTGCCAGAAATTCGGGCAGCTATAAAGGACCTCCCGGCGGGTAAGGCCCCCGGTTCGGATGGCCTGACTGCCGAATTCTATAAGGAATTTGCATCCGAGCTGGCTCCGCACTTGCTGAAAGTATGGGAGGGTGCGTTGGCGGGACTAGAACTTCCATCAAGTATGAGGCAGACTGTGATAACATTGCTTTTGAAACCTGGTAAGGATCCGCTTAACTGTGGGTCGTATAGACCGCTGTCACTCATTAACGTAGATTGTAAAATCCTTGCTAAGGTTCCTTACTAAGGTTGTAGCTTCTAGACTGCTGCCCCTGATGCCTGGCCTGGTCCATCCAGACCAGTCGGGCTTCATCCCAGGCAGATCCACGGCACTGAATTTGAGGCGGCTCTTTGGTGTCCTGGCCAAGACGGAACCGTCTCTCCAGGCAGTAGTGGCGTCTATTGATGCTGAAAAAGCATTTGATTCTGTCTCCTGGCGACTTCTATTTGCAGTGCTCCGACGGATTGGCTTTGGGGCTGATTTTATTAAGGCAGTGCGGATATTCTATACGGCACCTGAGGCTTGTGTTCTTGTTAATGGGGAGGTGTCTTCTCCTTTTGGATTATCGAGGGGTACTAGACAGGGCTGCCCGCTCTCACCATTGTTATTTGCGCTGGTGATTGAGCCACTGGCTGTGAGGTTGCGGGTCGAGCATCAACATAGGGGGTTGCGGCTCACGTCAATATGTGAAGTTGTGTCCCTCTACG
Organism: Necturus beyeri; assembly: GCA_035582915.1. NCBI lineage: Eukaryota > Metazoa > Chordata > Amphibia > Caudata > Proteidae > Necturus > Necturus beyeri. Next base: position 11,153 of record JAWWEL010000035.1, on the reverse strand, counting down.
CGGATGATGTCCTTCTGTATATTAGGGAACCAAGTGAAAACCTAGCTCCGATGTTGCATGAGGTGGACTGTTTTGGAACCCATTCTGGGCTCTGTGTGAATCGGCGAAATCGGAGTTGTACCCACTGACTGCGTCTACGGCCCCGCCCCTGAATCTTTGTGGCATTAGATGGAGTCCTACTGGTTTTCTATATCTGGGGGTAAAGGTCTCTCGAGAGTGGTCCTCACTGTTAGCTGATAACCTGTTGACATACTTGTCGAAATTGGAGGCGAAGGTGGAGATGTGGCTTCGGTTACCGATATTGTTATATGGGAGAGTGTCAATAGTGAAAATGGTAGTGTTGCCGGAGTTATTATATTATTTTGTTAACATCCCGGTGTTCCCGGGCTTGGTCTTCTTAAAAAAAGTTGAATATGTTGCTGCTGAGGTTGATTTGGGGTGGTGGCTCCCCTAGGGCTGCACTCAAGACACTCACTAGACCAACAACGGCCGGGGGGCTGGGATTCCCAGATTTTGAGTTCTATTTCTATGCTGCACAAGCCCAGTTTGCGCAATACTGGGTGTCCTCTGATTCCTCCCTGCCGCACGTGCGAGTTGAGCTATGCAGAGCTGGAGAGGAGTCATTGGTGTTGTTGCTTCTTTATGGGTCGGCTCCCAGATTGCGGTCAATGGATCCGGTGGAGGTCACCAGGTTGGCTTGGTACCGTATGTTCAGGTGTGCGAAGGTGGTGTACCCCTACTCGCCTGACACGCCTCTTTGGAGACTGAGGGGGCCTGCCGGCGACTATGGATAGAGCTTTGTGGGAGAGATGGGAGGGATTGGATATAACACGGATGACAGACATGTTTGTCAATGGGCAGTTTGTGACGATACAGCAGTTTACTGAGGTGGTGGGACAAAATGCCATGTTGAGATTGCAATGTTTTAGGATGAAGGAATCCTTTAGGGCGGCGCTTCCAGATTTCCCACACGAGCCTGACACCTCCCCCTTGCTTCATTACTTGTTCAACACTGAGAGTACACATAGGAAGGTTTCTACACTATATGGGATATTGATTGGGCAGAGAGTTGAGACAGATTTACCGGCCAGGATTAAATGGGAAGAGGAACTGGGGGTGGATTTTACGCAGGACCAATGGTCTAAGATATGCGCTCATGTTAAGGAGGTATCTCTGAACTCACGTTTTAAGCTTATACAATTTAAAGTTCTTAATCTGTGCCATATTACGCCCCGCAAGGTTGGTAAGTTTGCAGGGGGCCCCCCAGTTACATGCCCGCGCTGTCCCCAAGAAGATGCGGGTGTTTTACACATGCTGTGGCAGTGCCCTGAACTGGCCGTATTTTGGTGAGATGTGTTGAGCACCTTGCGTGCGATAACTGGGGAGCACCTTGATTTTACACCGCAACTTTGTCTGTTAGGTCTGTACCCTGGAATGTCAGACGGTAAGGAAACTGTGTTCATTGGGATGTATACTTGCAATTAGGTGCATACTTAGAAAATGGAAGTCGCCGAGACCCCCACGGGAGGTGGATTGGTTCAATGACCTCCTCTGGGCGAATGATACGGAAGAAGTATATAGAGACCTTAAGCTTCCACGTCAGAGACCGAGAGACATTTGGCAGCCGTTTCGTGACTATCTTGCGCACCTTGCAGAACACTTCTCCTCAGCTGAAGATACAAGCTCAGAGATGTGAGGAGAGGCGCGCTCACTGTTGTCCCGTTGCTCTCACTACTTGAACAGTTGATTTCCTTTGAAATATGATTCTGTCCTTTTTGTTTTTTGTATTATTGACAATGGCTAGAGCTGTTTTGTGCTGTCTACTGTTTTAATAAAGAAAAGTAAAAAAAAAAAAAAAGACAGAAGAAGTAAGCCTAATAGTCTGTGCAGGGAGTAGCGCTCAGCTTTTTGACATGTCTGTACAAACTTTCTGCAGCTTCAACCACTCGCCACCATTGCCCTAGTAACCTTGGTGTCTCCTTGGCAGGTATGAGAAGATCTTTGGACAGCTGTCCGACTTGAACTTTTGTGTGACAAATGCAATGAAGGAGGATCTGCAGGAGAACTGGAACATCAGGTAGGTCTGAAACACCCTCCGTCTTTTGCCAATTCGACTATTTAAAATCTTTGTGAATTTGCAGAAAACTCTGAGCTGGCACATTACTACTGCCATGTTTCTTACTCCAAACTTTGACATATTGTGACATATATCTGAGAGACGGTCACGGTTCATTAACGATTTCATAGATATAAAAAGGGATCCATGTCAAAAGATCTCGGTCAAAAATAAACGCCACCCAAATAAAGACAAACCAATAAAGACTAAGAGAAATATTCACCTACATTGGCCCTAACCCTTTAATGGGCAATATTTTACAAGGTCTTTATTTTTGTAGGTCAGTATTTTTGTTAGTCTTTATTTTTGTTAGTTTTTATTTTTTTGTCTTTATTTTTGCAATCTTTATCTTTTACTCTTTATTTTGACAGGTCGCCTTAAAAAGCAATTCCACAATATATTTTTGTAAACTTTTGTTTGTATTTTTAGTAAACAGTACACCAACTTTTCAATAATAGGTCAAACTCCCCAAACCTACATCCGGAACTATATAGTCCAGATAACCTTTCCGGACGTTTTCCAATATCCCTGTTGCCTTCCGTGCCCTCCCTTCAACAATCTGTTTTTCGCACCAGCCCCTAGGTCAGCCAGCGATGCCTTGATACATGGGGCAGCTGTCTGCAGCCACACCATGGCAAGTCGCCCTTTCGCCAGTATCAATCCCAGTGGACAGAATTTCCGCTTTTGCTTGTTTTTCTTTGTACACGGGAGCAGCCCCAGTAGGCAGACTTTGATCATGACTTCTATATGCATCTTCGCGACGTCCTTTAGATGTCCCCCCCCCCCACACACACACACACACACACACCTTCCCAGTATCTCGCTCCCACCAGGCACCCCCAAGCCATGTGTCCCCCACTATGTTCTGACATACAATACACTTCCCTGTCAGTGTGTCATTAAACTTTTTAAATTTCGTAGGTGTTATGCATATCCTCTGTAAATATTTGAACTGTATTAAATGATACCTGGCTTTTACTGACAGTTTTTGTCATTGCCGATCAGTAAGTTCCTCCCCCAGGTCTTCTCCAATGTTTGTCTTCTGAGCAGGTCGGAGAACTCAATGCTTTCTCCAAAGCTCTATATATAATAATGACCTTCTTTCTCCCTAAAGCTCCCCCCATCATTGCTTCAAGGATTGGGTTCTTCGGTGGTGAAGCTGGGAAACCCGGAAACACACTGGCAAGTACATGGCGCACCTGAAGGTGTTCAAATTTGTATTTCCCAACGAGTCCCTTATGACACAGGCTGTCTGTGATCATCGTAGAGTCCCTGGAGTAATGTTCTGGCCAATACAGGAATCAGTTCCTTGGTGATTGCATGACATCTCCCTCTTCCTACAATTCCAAACCCAGTCTGGGAAGGAACCTGCTGCACTTTAGTAATGTCAGCAGGTGCCAGCAATTCGAGCGCTCTCGCAGCCCCCTCTGTCCTCCATCGGGGAGTTATACGAGCAGAGCACCTCTAACACATGGCCATGTGCTGCAATTCTGAGGCACAGTAGCAGTGTTTCAGGTTGGGAAGTGCAAAGCCTCCTTTCTCGTATCATCTGATCATAATGTCCCATTTCACTCGAGGTGTGTTACCCACGCAGATGGAATCCCTTAGCCATTCCATTTCCGAAAATATACATTTTCTTTTTTTTCCAAGCATTCTTTTTTATTGAAGAAAAGCATAGATGCAACAGATTAAGCTCCACATCCTGGCATACGCAAATGACATCGATCACGCGTCACTAATGCAGCACTCAACGCCAGGACAGTTATATAACAAAACTGTAACACCCGGTTCCCCCTAGGCACTAGGCGAGTACCCTGGAAAACCAGGATGTTGGCAATGAGGGTCTCAACACCTCTTCAAGCTCACCACGACTCTGTGGATAGCATGGTTGAGCAGTCTAAGGCCTCACTCTCCGAAGGATGAGATGCAGGTTTGAACACAGTACAGTAACAGATCACAAACACACAGGAACTCAAGGTCCACACATTAAAATTATAAAGTGTTTTATTTATACAACAAGAAATAGGGATCACTTTTAAAAAATGTAGAAGATAAATACACACAAATGAACACGGGGGCAACAGGGAACCAAACCGGGTCAGTTGAACACAATGCGAGTTTAAAGGGATAGGGGTGTGAGCCCCTTCATTACTCGAATTGGCTGGTGGGGCGCTCTGACAAAACTCTACTTCACCCGCCCGGGAAAGAAGTGCCCCAACACCCGTTAAGTCTCTGCCCCCACACGGTAGTTACTCCCTCGCAAATGTCCCACAATCTGTGATTACCTGCGCAGGTTTCTCTGTCGGTGGCGGTCTAGGAGAGCCCTCTTTGTGCACACACCGGCAGCAGTGGCGCGAAAAAGAAGTAATGCTGCAAAGGATGATTCTTTCAAAGCGTGATGGTTTCTTGCACAGACGCTCCTGTTCCTCTGATGATGCTTTAGGAGCCCGAGATCGGCAGGCAGGGGATTCCTCCTGGCGCTTCGGTCACTCCTGGGGTCGGTGGGGGGAAGACACGCGTGTCTTGGCGGCGCTGGTTCCGTGAAGCAGCCCGCTCCTCGAAATCCTTTCTGTGGGCGCAAAGCTCCTCAGGCTCTCTGAGCAAACAGTCCCAGTCCAGGCAGTTCAGGCAGTGGTGGGCAGATGTTTCTTCTCCCAAAGGGCACAAGCAGGCGGAGTCCTCTTGTACTGGATCTTTGCCCCTACCAGTGCTCAAGGCCGGTTCCTTAACAGTACGTCCAAATTGCTGATCTGATGAGCAGAGTTTCAGAGCCCCCTTATATTCACACAATGTCCCACAGCTCCCAACACAACTCCTGGCGACCAATCCAGCTGCGCCCTGCATATGCTAAATGGGTTCAGGGCAGCTAGCTCTCCCACACGTGCGAAGTGGTGGGTGTGAGCGCTGTCACTCGCAGGTATCCATTGTGTGCACTCAATGGGGGGGTGGGGGTTCCAACAGTGCTCAGAGCCTTTGGCGCTCTTTCTCATGGCGGTAAAGTAAGGGGAAGAAGAGGAAAGGGTGTTCCTGCGCTGCGCGGGCCAAGGGCATCCATTTTGTCCCTCCCCAGGGCTAACGGCAGCGCTGGCATCGCCCAGGAGCCAGCACACAGAGTCAGGATAGTGCCACACACCTCTATCCACACCTATCACACGGCTAGCAGAGGGCACACTCTGCATGGTTAAGCTGGGGACCTAGTCGCCAGCTTTAGCATATCCTTCCACAGCAGGCACACAGCGCATTCAAGGTCTCAGGTCGTTCGGCCATTAGTTTACTGCGAGATGCTCTTACCACAAAAATACTATACTCGGGGGAGACCTGATTACAAGTTCCCCTCGCTTTAGGGACAGACTTCAAAAAGGCGAAGATGCCCTAAGGCAGACTCGAACCGCCTGCCACCAGTCATCTCACAAAACTAATGGTCTTAGGCGCAGGGCAGTAGCTCTCCGTGCCACAGGGCAGCTCTGATGCTCGCCACTGTCTGTAGGAGCTTTTACTCTCTGACCTTCTCCCTAACATACTTATGCCCTGTCCAGAGCAATTCAGGGGACTCAGTAAGATTTCTGTGCCCCTGAGATTCTCAGGACAGTTCCTTAAGGGCCAAAAATGGCGATGGTGAGGAATCTGAGGAGAGGAAGTGGCGTGGGACAAAATCTGTCCTCACAAAAACTCTTCCATTATATACTTTTTTCCCTAAACAAGGAAAACACCAAGACCCAAAAAGGTCAAACACTCCGCACACCCCTCCTGCCCCCGGAGCAAAACCCATCAGGGGGTGAAGGGAATAGGGGGGGTAGGAAGGAAGGGTCGGTATCACCCCAGGAATATATGGGATTCTCAGATACCCCCAGAATAATGTCGAAGGAGAAAAACAGTCCACCTCAGAAAACACAAGTTAAACACAAAACTATCTCCTTCACACCTCGAATTGTCCCAGACATCCCGGTGTCCTTCCCCAAAACAGTGGACAGCAACATCAATCAGGCTATTGTGGTAGGCAGGCGGCAACCCAAGCACATATCATGATACCACCGTATCCTCCAGAGATCTCCCCCCTCACCCCTCCTCCACCACTACCACCAAAGAATTCAAATACGTTTCGGCTGCCTCTGGCTTCAAAAACTGGTAGGTTCCCCCTCCCCACCCCCCCATAATTCATTTTCAGTTTGGCTGGATGTGATGTCGAATTTTGACACCGTCACTCCTTGAGGCATCCTAGCCTATTCGGGAGCCCTTTTTGGCCTTTTGAGCACTGTCAGCACGATGCCAGGGCACAGAAATCTGTGCCTTGGATCGGTTGCTGGGGGATGGCACGGTATTGTCTTATTGAGCATGTAGTCAAATACTCCTAGAGTGTTGGCGGCGGCAAAGCTTGCCCCATAGCTCAGTGGCTGGCGCCCTGAGTCCAAGACCGATTGGTTACTGGTTTGGCTGGTGGCGGCGGTTTGAGTCCGGCGGTAGGATCATGCTTTTTACCATGAGTCCCACCACCGCGGGTCCACTGTAACCAGTGTGGCCCGGAGTTAGTATTTTGTATGAGAAGTCCATCTCAGTTACCAATGGCGGGAGGAGCGTGACAGTGCATGTACAGTGAGTTAGGTGTGTAAGATGCCAGAAGTGGGTGAATGTGTGTGTGTATGCTAGGGGAATATGGTCTGCTGGACTGGGTACAGGGATCGACGTTGCCCAGCCTGTCTAGGCTGTTGGTAGAGCAGCTTCCATTTTGTGTTAAACCAGTTATCAGACCACCATTTCATGTGTTGGTCTCAGGGCCAGTACGTGTTACTTCTGAGATGGCTGGCCCATCTCAGATGTAATCAGGGAAGTGATTTACTCTTTGTCCTGGCCCCCATTCATAGTAGATTAGGCTGTGGGTGGGCAGGAGAGCGGCTGAGTACAGGAGGTTACACCTCAGATTAGGATCTACATATCTCTTGTCACGCTAGTGCACCAAATGGGTCTCCCATCAGGGGAGCAGTCAGAATTCGAGACTCCATGTCTCCAGGTAGAGATCAGTGGAGGTCGCATACCAGCGTCAATTAGGGCCTGGAGACCCTTTGAAGCTGGGTGTCTGAGAGAGGGGGTTGAGGGGCACCCATATGAATGCATTGGCCCAAGAGAGTATATCAGAACATGCGGAGAGCAGATCATTAGATTCGTTGGGAGGCACAGGGCCAGACGGGCACTATGCTGGGAACTGACATTTCTCACAGGGTTTTGTTTTTGGAGACAAGGCTGCACAGAACTGCACTCCTGTCAAGAACATTTCTCATTCAGGTCCATGGGTAGAGCTCTGACTATGCTGTCATTGCTCTGCAGGAACTACAGATCTGAGCCGGACAATAAGGAGTTTGCGGGGTTGCCACTTTGCTCACTCCTGGTATCTGTCCGAGTACAAGCGTGCCTGGCACGGCTTGTATCTTTTTGGTGAGCGGACATCGCCAGACTAGCCCCCTGCTATCTGACACGGAAGAGAAGGATTTGTGTACCTCATTGCCTCGCAGTGGGGAGGACACAAGCACTTTGTGGGATCAGCAGAGACAGCGCCTCGAGGAGAAGCTGTCCAGAGCGGTGCGCTCTTTCCCCCATCGACCCCCAAGAAGAAGAAGCGTCCCTGCGAGGGAGCTACAAGGACAAAGCACTGGAGCCTACATCAGCCTGAAGTCATCTCGACAACGTATAAAAAAATTGCCTGCTGAGCTGCTTTTCATCGTTCACGAAAATCAACCAAGTTCCAACGTTATTCAGCATGTGCTGCAGAGCTGAAGCTCCAACAGGGACCCTTCATTTCAGCGGCCTGGCCAGGTATGGTGTTTACCCCCTAAACGGGAGAGCCCGGGTGGTCAGCCCTTTTCCCAACAACACCAAGCTAACTTACTCGTTGTCATTCCCCGAGCAAGAAAGCTTGCATAGCACAGCAGTCTAAGCTTGAATAACATTGACTCTTAGCAGACTGGAGTTCGCGCCCCGGCTCTGCAACTTTAGAATAGTGTTTTTCTATTGTGTATAATTTTCTGTGTGCTTTAAAATAATAAATCTTGTGTAGAATATAAATAAAACTTTTATTTATACTCCAGCCCTTCTTGAACCTTCGAGTTACTGCATGCTAAAATTGTGTTTATTGTTGGTCTATGTTGAACCGCTCACAGCACCTTCGGAGACTGTTGCCCTGACCACTCAGCTACGTTACCCACTGTGTGTCAAGGAGCGTCAAAGAGGCCTTTGGTCCACAGTAGTAGACACGTGTTTTCTGTGCTAACTGCCCTGTTAGCAGTGCCATTGAAAAGTCGTTCTAACATTAGTGGCAGAGCGGTGGGATTTTCAACTAAAACCCGCACTAACCACGAGATAGCTCGCAGTGAAAGGCAAGTAGCCTAATGGCACTAGATTGTTACTTTTAAAGTTAGTCAACATGTCTGATACTAATGCAGCTGCCCCGGAGAACGTCCGGTGGGAGAGTTTAACCTGTCCTGTCCTTAGAGATGCCTGCAAGGAGAGGAATCTTAGGCAGAAAGGCACTAAGGACGAGCTAGTGAATAGGCTGGTGGCTTATGAAGCCAGGGAACCAGACAACAGGGAGAATTCCAGGGACGGGGGCGGCCCAGGTAGTGATCAGGAGAGTAATGCGGACTCGCAGTCCCCTGCTCGGAAAATGTCCGATGTAGCCAAAGAGAGGGCGTGCAAAGACAGAGCTAGAGACCGAGTGGGAGAGAGAGAGGTGGGCTAGGGAATTGGAGTTAAAGAGGGAGCAGCAGGAGAGGCAACATGAAATCAAACTCAAGGAGTTAGAATTAGAGGCTGAGAGAATCAGACTAGGTGTCCCAGCTGACCCCCAGCCAATCCCCCTACACCACAAGTGTCCCGCCCGCATTTATCTAAAGACCTGGTACCCATGTATGCAACATCACAAGATGTCAATATGTGGATCCACAATTTTGAGCTTGTTTGCACAGCTCAAAAACTTACCCTGAACAGAGATCGGTAGTTTTATTAGGAAGACTGCCCCTAGCTAGTTCAGAGGCCATCCTTGAGATGGGAGAAACTGAATGACTGGATTATGACAAAATGCAATCTGCTGTTGTGAGGCGTTTTGGCATGACCCGTGCCATGTATTTGAAACGTTTTGAAGCATCGCAAAAGAGTTAAAGTGTGACACATGAAGCCTGACTTCATGCGCTGAGGAAGCATTTGAATGGTTGGGTGTCGGGAAAAAGTGTCACGACCTTCCCGGGGTTATTTGACTTAGTCCTAGGAGAAGTCCTAGGAGAACAGTTTTTAAAAGGATGCTCAGTCGATTTGAGGCAATATCTGGTGGACTCAAAAGAGACTGATCCACTGAAGTTGGCTACAGCAGCTGACTTGTGGACGTCCGACCGAGTAGGTAGGAAGTCCAGAGAAGAATCGACGGGGGGGGGGGGATGTCTACCACGGAGGGTGGGAAAGCGACCCCCACACCTGCTGTATCTGTGGAACAGAAGCAGCCTGTGCCATCAGGAAAGGATAGCACACCACTGACCGCAAGCAGCTCTGGCCCCAGGGGCCTGCAAAACACACTTTCCAAGGCGAAGTGTCTGTTTTGGATGCAACCAGCCTGGGCATCTCAGGCGAGATTGTCCCAAGGCAAGGGAGGTGAACCCACAAGCTGTGCCCACCACGGTTGGCATGTACTGTGGTGCACCCTCCACTGATTGGATCAGGGAACTTCAGGTGTCCATAGGGTGGTCACCCAAGTGCGTGGCAGAGTCAGATCATCAATGGAAGATCGCCTGCCCATGGTACTCTGGTGCACCACTAGAGATGGAGGTTGACCTGCCTGAGCCCATTGCGGATCGGGTGGAGAAAGGTCAGGATCCCTGGATCCAAGTGGCAGTAAGTGAGACCCTGCTTGCAGAGCCTCACCACTGCGAGGTTCTCTGGGAGTGTCCGCCTGGTGGATGCCCCCAGACAATCTACTATCCTTTGACCTAGGACCTGGGTCGGTCTTGGTCGAATCAGAGGAGTCGTGGGATGGGGAGTGCGAGTTGTGCCCTACACTACCCCTAGCTACCCCTCTGGGCTGTTCCGCTTAACCCCCCAGGTCACGAACAGAGCAGTTGGCCATCAGCCTGTGTGCTGCAGTGACCAGCTGTACCCCTTCCTTGGCAGGGCCTCTCAGCGAAGAGACCCAGAGCCAAGAGACTCTCTTGAGGGATTCGCCTGGCGGATGCCCAACAGTAGAGAGTCTGTCCTCACAGATTCTGGAGAGTCTGTCCAAGTCGGAGGAATCTTGGAACAGGGAGTGTCAGGCACGGCCTGAACTGCCCTCCGAAATCCCCCTGGACTGTCCCTTTGCACAGTTGCCACTCAGCCCGTGTGCTGCCGTGACCAACTGCACCCATTCGTTGGCAGGGCCTCTCGGCGCAGAGACCCTGAGCTAAGAGCCTCTTTTGAGGGGTTCGCCTGGCAAATGCCCTAGAGAAGGGAGTCTGTCCCCCCAGATATTCATGAATCTGTCCCCAGAGGTTCTCTCAGGTAAGGCTGGGCAGGCCAGACCTATGCTAACCTTAGAGAGCCCCCTTGCCCTCACTGCTGGACTGCAGAGTTCCGGAGAGGGGAAGCTGTCCCTTGCTTCCGTCCAGGAGGACAGGGACAGTTCACTCGAGTTGATCCCTCCTGAGAAGGATACCACGAGGCAGGGTGGAGTTGTCACCCTGAGTCCAACCATACATAGTGACGCAGACTTGCACCTGGACGGTGAAGCTGGCGCTCTGGGCACTACTGACAGTGTGGTGTGCCCCAGCCCGTGTGCTGAGTTGAGGAACAGTGATGTTCCAGGGAGCCTTCCTGAGCGGTGGCCCTTGACAAGGATAGGTCACGTCACGCGATGGAAGAGGGAGGTTTCGGTTGGGGACTGGTCTCCTGCACAGCTGTGTGCTCAGAGAGTGAGTGGATGGGTATCGCGTCCACTGCACCTCTACTGGCAGCGGAGCCCACTCTGAGAGAGTGTGACTCTGGCTGTCAGAGACCCACATTGGGAGAAGTGATTCCCCCAGTGATG
>JAWWEL010000014.1:32203-48572 GCA_035582915.1 Necturus beyeri | reverse complement strand
TGAACCTGAGGTTAAATTCCACAGTCTACTCAACTTTTAAAGGATAATAGTAATCCATTGGTTTTAGGAACCAAAAATTCCTGGTGCAACTCCAAGTAAAAGTAATGGACTTACAATTAGTTCTTAACTCTTCATTTTTGTTATCTTTATTTTTATTAATTACTCCTTTATTAATTAACTTAAACTCACTAAATGAGACCTCATATAACACAGTAAAAATTTTTGTTAAATATGCCTTTATAATTAGCCTAATTCCACTATTTATTTTTTATAATTTAGGAATCGAGTCAATTATAACAAACTTTAATTGAATCACCATTAATAACTTTAACATTTCATCTAGCATCAAATTAGATCAATATTCTATACTATTTATACCAATTGCATTATTTGTAACATGATCTATCCTTGAATTTGCTATTTGATACATGCACTCAGATCCTAATATTAATCGATTTTTCAAATATCTATTATTATTTTTAACAGCCATAATAATCCTAATTACCGCAAACAATTTATTTCAATTGTTTATTGGTTGGGAAGGAGTTGGTATTATATCTTTTCTTCTAATCGGTTGATGACATGCTCGCTCTGATGCAAACACAGCTGCTATTCAAGCAGTTTTATATAATCGAATTGGGGATCTAGGATTGATTATTAGTATATCATGACTAGCAATAAATACGAACTCCTGAGAGATTCAACAAATATTTTCTTTAGCTGAAGTAAAATCCTCCATACTACCATTATTAGGGTTAACCCTTGCAGCTGCCGGAAAATCAGCACAATTCGGCCTTCACCCATGATTACCAGCCGCCATAGAAGGACCTACCCCTGTTTCAGCCCTATTACACTCAAGTACTATAGTTGTAGCAGGTATTTTTTTATTAATTCGTTTCCACCCATTACTAGAACAAAACCCAGAAATCTTAACAATATGCCTGTGCCTTGGAGCCTTAACAACCCTCTTTACTGCCGCATGTGCTCTAACGCAAAATGATATTAAAAAAATTGTTGCTTTTTCAACATCCAGCCAACTGGGTTTGATGATAGTAACAATTGGACTAAATCAACCACAACTTGCCTTCTTTCACATTTGTACCCATGCATTTTTTAAGGCTATACTATTTTTATGTTCCGGTTCAATTATCCACAGTTTAAATAACGAACAAGATATTCGAAAAATAGGAGGCCTCCAAAATTCACTACCTATTACAACATCTTGTATAACAATTGGAAGCCTGGCATTAACCGGAACCCCTTTTTTATCTGGATTTTTTTCCAAAGACGCTATCATTGAAGCAATAAACACCTCTTATATAAATTCATGAGCTTTAATAATAACATTAATTGCTACTTCCTTTACAGCCATTTATAGTTTCCGAATTATTTTCTTCGCCTCAATAAACCACCCCCGCTCAATGCCCGTTTGTTTAATTAATGAAAATAACCCTTTAATTACAAACCCTATTAAACGTTTAGCTTGAGGAAGTATAATCTCAGGAATACTAATTGTATTAAGCACCAACTCAATAAAAACACAAATTCTGACAATACCCCTACCACTAAAAATTATAGCTTTATTGGTCACAATCATAGGCTTAATCATAGCTATTGACATTTCTAATTTTACTGCTAAACAAACTAATAAAACTCAAACACACGCCTTTTCAAATTTACTAGCATTTTTTCCAACAATTAATCATCGGTTTCTTCCTTATTTAAATATATCCTTCGCACAAAACATTTCAACACACATAACAGATAGTACCTGATATGAAAAAACAGGACCGATAGGAATTTCAAGCCAACAGCTGCCAATTATCAAAACTACTACAAACTATCAAACCGGTTTAATTAAAACATATATATTGTTATTTCTAGTAAATGTATTAATTATTTTAATTATAATATCTTACAGCACGTAAAGCCCCTCGTTTTATACCTCGAGTAATTTCAAGAACCACAAACAAAGTCAAAAATAAAACTCACCCTGAAATAATTAAAAAAACATTCCCACTCAAATACATATCACCAACCCCTCCCCAATCAAACATGATAATACCAAACCCTAAACTCAGCCCACTAAATAAAAATTTTACATCCACACTACATTCAAATAAAAAATATCCCCCAATCAATATAACTAAATAAAAACACGTATAAATTAAAACAGATCAACTCCCCCAAGCCTCAGGATAAGGCTCCGCTGCAAGAGAAGCAGAATAAGCAAATACAACCAACATACCTCCTAAATAAATTAATAACAAAACAAGAGATAAAAAAGAAACTCCAAACTCCGCAAGCATTCAACAACTACACACAGAAGATACAACTAACCCAAAAGCAGCAAAATAAGGAGAAGGGTTTGAAGCAACCGCAACCAAACCAACAACCAATCCAATTATAGCTAAAATACTAGTATAAATCATTATTTTTACTTGGACTTTAACCAAAACTTCTGATCTGAAAAACCAGCGTTGTATTCAACTATAAAAACAATGGCCCACATCATACGAAAAACTCACCCTTTACTAAAAATCATCAACAATTCATTTATTGATTTACCAACACCACCAAATTTATCCTATTTATGAAATTTTGGATCTTTATTAGGTCTTTGTTTAATTACACAAATCCTCACCGGATTATTTTTGGCTATACATTATACAGCAGACACATTATCAGCCTTCTCCTCTGTAGCACATATTTGTCGAGATGTAAATTACGGATGGTTAGTACGCAATATTCATGCTAACGGTGCTTCATTCTTTTTTATTTGTATTTATTTGCATATTGGACGAGGCTTATATTATGGTTCTTATATATATAAAGAAACTTGAAACATTGGAGTAATTCTACTTCTCCTTGTTATAGCAACAGCCTTTGTAGGGTACGTACTACCATGAGGCCAAATATCCTTCTGGGGGGCTACTGTAATCACGAATTTATTTTCAGCTATCCCATATGTAGGGGACATGTTAGTTCAGTGGATCTGGGGCGGATTCTCCGTCGATAAGGCGACACTAACGCGATTCTTTGCCTTTCATTTCATCTTTCCATTTTTAATTATTGGAGCAAGCATTGTACATTTAATCTTTCTTCACGAATCTGGTTCAAACAACCCTATAGGAATTTTATCAGATATTGATAAAATTCCTTTTCATCCATACTTCTCATTTAAAGATTTATTTGGCTTTTTAATGTTTTCAATATTATTGATTATACTATCACTCCTTTCCCCAAACCTTCTTGGTGACCCTGAAAATTTCACACCAGCTAATCCTCTAGTTACCCCTCCTCATATCCAACCAGAGTGGTACTTCTTATTTGCATATGCCATTTTACGGTCTATCCCAAACAAACTGGGCGGAGTTATTGCCCTTTTAATATCAATTATAATTTTACTAGTTATGCCGATACTACACAGCTCAAAACAACGAAGTTTAATATTTCGTCCCATCACACAAGTAATATTCTGAATTTTAATTTCTAATACTCTTATCTTGACCTGAATTGGAGGGCAGCCAGTAGAACCCCCATTTATTGAAATTGGACAAAGCGCCTCAATTTTATACTTCCTCCTGTTTATTATCCTTATTCCAACTTCCGGCCTATTTGAAAACAAATTAATAAAATGATGCTTTAATAGTTTATAAAAACATTGGTCTTGTAAGCCAAAAATGAGATCTAATATCCTCTTAAAGCTCTATCAAACACAAAAAGTATGCCGAACTCTATGCCGGGCTCTATGCCGGGCTCTACCATTCCAGGCTCCTCTTTTATTTATCCAGGCCTAACCATTTTAAAATTACCGAATTTGGCCCTAAGACTCTAAGAGTACAAAATTTTTAGTTAGCAAAAAAATGTTGTTCAAATGGGAAAGATTTTCACTTTCACCCCTGGCACCCAAGGCCAAAATTCTGCGTTTCTAAACTACCCTTTGACTGGTTTCCTAAGATTGATGTGACAAGAGTACATATTATGCATAATTGTACATTCATTCATTTGCCACACGGATGTGTTTTGGTACCCTTCGCATCCATAGCCTTACTCACGGTAGAGAAACCACCATCCCGACCCCTAATGATACAATATCCAGATCTGAGGACCTCGGTCGTAGAGTGATGGTCCTCACATTCTAACTGGCATCTGGTTGTGAATCTAAGAACCCCAACAGTAGGCTGACCTTCTTTTAAATTGAACCGACATCTGGTAAAATGCTTTAATTACGGGATGGCACATGCCCAGCATAACTGCACTAGATTACATCTCATATTTTTTTTTTTCTTGTGATCTCAGTTCGACATCGTGGTTGATAACTGGTCCATCTTAACTTAAACCTGGATTATAATTGCATATGTATAATTAATAAATATAGAAATGGTTAATATATATCCATGTTGTATAGACATACTTATTTTTCTCCCCCTGCAAAATAAAGAGTTTCAATTTTTGACTCTCATCACAAAACTGATTTATTAAGAGTAACGATTTTGCAAATCATCTAAAATTTAATTTTGGTTTAACCCCCCTACCCCCATTCTTAATCTTATCAGTAGATCCCTCTTTTTGGTTAACCCCCAAAACTAAAAACCCTCACCACTTACGAACTGAAATATCTAATATAAAAAGTATTAACAAATGTAGGATTAATATAAATAAAAAATTTTTTCCCCAATTATTTACAGTGTATTACACTGTAAGTTTATGTAGCTTACATAAAGTGTGGCACTGAAAATGCCAAGACAGAATTTTAAAAAATCCTCATAGACATAAAGGTTTGGTCCTAGCCTTACTATTAATTATTATTATACTTACACATGCAAGCCTCGTCTTCCCGGTGAAAATGCCCTTAATCTTTAAGGAAAAAGGAGCAGATATCAGGCAAAACCCACAACATCTTGCTAAGCCACACCCTCAAGGGAATTCAGCAGTGATTAACTTTGATCAATAAGCGAAAGCTTGAATCAGTAATAATTTAAAGGGTCGGTTAATCTCGTGCCAGCCACCGCGGTTATACGAAAGACTCAAATTAATATAAACGGCACAAAGGGTGGTTAAAGACTGTACATAAATAAAATTAAAAATTAACTAGACTGTTATACGTAGTAGTTAAATGTAAGCCCAGTAACGAAAGTAATTTTAATTAAAAATCTACTTGAACCCACGATAGTTAGAACACAAACTGGGATTAGATACCCCACTATGTCTAACCTTAAACTTTGATTATTCGCCAGAGTACTACGAGCTACAGCTTAAAACTCAAAGGACTTGGCGGTGCTCTATATCCCCCTAGAGGAGCCTGTTCTATAATCGATACTCCACGATAAACCTCACCATCTTTTGCTAAAACAGCCTATATACCACCGTCTAGCTTACCCTCTAAAGGAAAAACAGTGAGCAAAATAATAAACATTAGAAAGACAGGTCAAGGTGTAGCCTATATGATGGGAAGAAATGGGCTACATTTTTTTACCAAAAAAAACAAAAGAAAGAATGAAAAATTTTCTGAAGGCGGATTTAGTAGTAAAAAGAAATTATTATGTTCTCTTTAAATAGGCAATAGAGCGCGCACACACCGCCCGTCACCCTCCTCAAACAACAACAACCCTTAAATAAATAGATAAAATATATAAGAAGAGGAAAGTCGTAACATGGTAAGCTCACTGGAAAGTGATCTTGGATTTCATGGTGTAACTTAATCAAAGTATCTTGCTTACGCCAAGAATATGCCCACTCATTATGAGCCACCTTGAGTTATAAATTTAGCCGGAAAAAAGCATTATTAAAAATTAAACCAAACCATTTAAGTATTTAGTATGGGCGATAGAACAATTATTTAGAGCAATAGAAAAAGTACTGCAAAGGAAAAATGAAATAAAAATGAAATATTATAAAACAATAAAAAGCAAAGATATAACCTTTTACCTTTTGCATAATGGTTCAGCAAGTCTTAAATAACAAAAAGAATTTTAGTTAATACCCCGAAACTAAATGAGCTATTCTAAAGCAGAATATTGAACGAACCCTTCTCTGTTGCAAAAGAGTGGGATGACTTTTGAATAGAGGTGACAAATCTAACGAATTTAGAGATAGCTGGTTACTCAAGAAATGAATTTAAGTTCAATTTAAAATATTCATAAACCAAAAAAAGATAATTTTAAATATAGTTAATAGGGGTACAGCCCTATTAATAAAGGATACAACCTATAAAAATGAATAATAATTATAATTATTAAAGATATTAATAAAGTAGGCCCAAAAGCAGCCATCTTAATAAAAAGCGTCAAAGCTTAAATATTATTAAATCTTATTATTTAAATATATAATTAAACTTCACTATAACTATTGAGTTAATCTATTTAATAGATGAAATAATGCTGAAATAAGTAACAAGAATTATTTCTAATTTTGCATGTGTAAATCAGAATGAAAAAATCACTGATAATTAACGAATAAATATAAAAAATGCAAGAAACATATATAAAATAAATCGTTGACCCGACACAGGAGCATAGTTAAGATTAAAAATTTAGAAAGGAACTCGGCAAACACGAGCTTCGCCTGTTTACCAAAAACATCGCCTCTTGCACAATAAGTATAAGAGGTACTGCCTGCCCAGTGACATTGTTTAACGGCCGCGGTATTATGACCGTGCAAAGGTAGCGTAATCACTTGTCTTTTAAATAAAGACTAGTATGAATGGCAAAACGAGGGCTCAACTGTCTCTCTAAATTAATCAGTGAAATTGATCTTCCCGTGCAGAAGCGAGAATAAATATATAAGACGAGAAGACCCTGTGGAGCTTTAAACTAAAATTAATTATATTATATTTTAATCCAATAGGAAAACCTTTTAAAAAATAAAAATAATTTATGTTTTTGGTTGGGGCGACCATGGAAGAAAAAAAATCTTCCGAGATAAAACACTAAGAGATACTACTCTAATAATAAAACATTTAATAATTGATCCAATATTTGATCAACGAACCAAGTTACCCCAGGGATAACAGCGCAATCCTTTCCTAGAGTCCATATCGACGAATGGGTTTACGACCTCGATGTTGGATCAGGACCCCCTAATGGTGCAGCCGCTATTAATGGTTCGTTTGTTCAACGATTAAAGTCCTACGTGATCTGAGTTCAGACCGGAGCAATCCAGGTCAGTTTCTATCTATAAATAATTATTTTCAGTACGAAAGGACCGAAATAATAAAGCCCCTTAAAATTAAAGCTTTACCCTTTATTATTGAAAACAACTAAAATAAAACGGACAATAAACCCAGCCAACGATAATGGCTCATTAGAGTGGCAGAGTCTGGTAATTGCAAAAGACCTAAGCTCTTTCACCCAGAGGTTCAACCCCTCTCTCTAGTTATGAATATATTTATATCAGCCTTTATTAACCCATTAATATATATTATCCCCGTACTACTAGCCGTTGCTTTTTTAACACTAGTTGAACGAAAAGTATTAGGCTATATGCAACTACGAAAAGGACCAAACATTGTTGGGCCCATAGGACTACTACAACCCCTAGCTGATGGCCTAAAATTATTTATTAAAGAACCAGTACGACCAGCCACATCTTCCCAAACCTTATTTATAATTACACCAACAATAGCACTTGCTATCGCACTAATAATTTGAATTCCCCTCCCAATACCCAATATAATGTCCAATATGAACTTAAGTATCTTATTTATGCTAGCTCTTTCTAGCCTTGCAGTATATTCTATTTTGGGGTCGGGATGGGCTTCAAATTCAAAATACGCACTAATTGGGGCTCTTCGAGCTGTAGCTCAGACAATCTCCTATGAAGTTACCCTAGGTTTAATTTTATTGTGTTTAATTTTATTAACAGGCGGGTTTACTTTAATAAATTTTATAATTACACAAGAATTTATATGATTAGTTATTCCAGCTTGACCAATAGCATTTATATGATTCATCTCTACCTTAGCAGAAACAAATCGTGCCCCCTTTGATTTAACAGAGGGGGAGTCTGAATTAGTATCAGGGTTCAATGTAGAATACGCCGGAGGCCCATTCGCACTATTTTTTCTTGCAGAATATTCAAATATTCTATTAATAAACACCCTTTCCGCAATTTTATTTTTAGGAACCTCTTTTAATTATTTACAACCAGAAGTAGCAACATTAATACTAATAGTTAAAGCCTCCTTACTTTCTATTTTATTTTTATGAGTTCGAGCCTCATACCCTCGTTTTCGATATGATCAATTAATACATCTAATCTGAAAAAACTTTTTACCTATTACTATCATAATAACTTTACTTCATGTATCATTGCCCATTATAACTTCAGGAATCCCCCCAATACTCTAGGAATTGTGCCCGAAAGATAAGGATTACTTTGATAGAGTAAATAATAGAGGTTCAACCCCTCTCACTTCCTAAAAAAATAGGACTTGAACCTACCCTTAAGAGATCAAAACCCTTCGTGCCCCCACTACACTATTCTTTAGTAAAATAAGCTAAATAAGCTTTTGGGCCCATACCCCAAATATGTGAGTTAAACCCCCTCTTTTACTAATGAGCCCTTATGCATTATCAATTCTACTATCAAGTCTCTCAGTTGGGACAATAATTACAATTATTAGTGATCATTGATTCTTAGCTTGAATAGGACTAGAGATTAACACTTTAGCTATTATTCCCTTAATATCAAAAGCCCACCACCCACGAGCAACAGAAGCCACTACTAAATACTTTCTAATCCAAGCTTCAGCCTCGGCCCTAGTCTTATTTTCAACCATAACAAATGCTTGACTAACCGGAAACTGAACAATCACTGGCATTGAAAATTGATTATCCTCAGCTCTATTAACATCTGCATTAGCAATAAAATTAGGCATTGCCCCATTTCACCTTTGACTTCCAGACATCTTACAGGGCTTAGATTTATTAACAGGTCTAATCCTATCAACATGACAAAAACTTGCACCTATAATTTTAATAGTCCAAATTAATCACGAATTAAACACAAGCTTATTAACTATCATAGCTATTTTATCCATTTTGATTGGAGGGTGGGGCGGTTTAAATCAAATTCAACTTCGAAAAATTTTAGCATTTTCCTCTATTGCTCACTTGGGATGAATAATATTGATCATATTATTTTC
This sequence comes from Necturus beyeri, assembly GCA_035582915.1. Classification (NCBI taxonomy): domain Eukaryota; kingdom Metazoa; phylum Chordata; class Amphibia; order Caudata; family Proteidae; genus Necturus; species Necturus beyeri. The sequence continues at coordinate 39,424 of JAWWEL010000014.1, read as the reverse complement.
ACCAAACCTAGCCCTATTTAACTTAATTATTTATTTATTTATAACCACCTCAATATTTTTAATGCTAATAGTATTAAAATCCACAAACATCAATAAATTATCAACCTCATGAACAAAAAACCCAACACTAGCTGCCATCATAATATTAACTTTAATATCTTTAGGCGGGCTGCCACCAATATCCGGATTTGTCCCAAAAATATTAATTATGATAGAATTGATTAGTCAAAATATAACTGCAATCGCCACTACCGCCGCAATCTCCTCAATATTAAGCCTATTCTTTTATTTACGTTTATCTTACACATTATCATTAACTACCTCCCCTAATATTACTAATAGTCATCTAACATGACGACTCACACCTTTTTATATAATATTAATTCCTACACCAATTATTTTATCAATAATAATTATACCAATTATATCTACCTTGTACATATTAATCTAAGGATTTAGGATAATAAGACCAAGGACCTTCAAAGCCCTAAGTAGAAGTTAAATCCTTCTAATCCTTGTAAGACCTGCAGAACTTTATTCCACATTTTCTAATTGCAACTCAGATGCTTTAATTAAGCTAAGACCTCCTAGACTAGTAGGTTTTTATCCTACAATTTTTTTAGTTAACAGCTAAATTCTATTCATAAGAGTTAGTCTACTTCTCCCGCTTTTGCAGGGGGAGAAAAAGCGGGAGAAGCCCCGGCGAAAGCTCTTCGCACTTTAAAATTTGCAATTTTATATGCTAAACATCACAAGGCTTGATAAAAAAAGGATTTTAACCTTTATACTAGGAGCTACAACCCTACACCTATTTCGGCCATTTTACCTGTGATAATCACTCGATGACTATTTTCTACAAATCATAAAGATATCGGTACTCTATATTTAATATTTGGGGCTTGAGCTGGCATGGTTGGAACCGCATTAAGTCTATTAATTCGAGCCGAACTAAGCCAGCCTGGATCATTGCTTGGAGATGACCAAATCTATAATGTAATTGTTACTGCTCATGCCTTTGTAATAATCTTTTTTATAGTAATACCAATTATAATTGGAGGCTTTGGAAACTGGCTGCTTCCTTTAATAATTGGAGCTCCAGATATGGCTTTCCCCCGAATAAACAATATAAGTTTTTGACTCCTGCCCCCTTCTTTCCTTCTTTTACTTGCCTCCTCTGGGGTTGAAGCTGGGGCTGGAACAGGGTGAACTGTTTATCCCCCTCTTGCTGGAAATTTAGCCCATGCAGGTGCCTCTGTAGACTTAACTATTTTCTCTTTACATCTAGCCGGAGTCTCTTCAATTCTTGGCGCAATTAATTTTATTACAACATCCATCAATATGAAACCACCCTCTATAACCCAATATCAAACTCCTCTATTTGTTTGATCCGTATTAATTACAGCTATTCTTCTATTATTATCTTTACCAGTACTCGCAGCAGGAATTACAATATTATTAACAGATCGAAACCTAAACACAACATTTTTTGATCCGGCAGGCGGAGGAGACCCCGTCCTATATCAACATTTATTTTGATTCTTTGGACATCCAGAGGTATACATTTTAATTCTTCCTGGGTTCGGAATAATCTCCCATATTGTAACCTATTATTCGGCAAAAAAAGAACCCTTCGGATATATAGGAATAGTTTGAGCTATAATATCTATTGGATTATTAGGATTTATTGTCTGAGCTCACCATATATTTACAGTTGATTTAAATGTTGATACACGAGCATACTTTACATCCGCAACAATAATTATTGCAATCCCTACAGGAGTTAAAGTTTTCAGTTGACTCGCTACTATGCATGGAGGCTCTATTAAATGAGATGCCTCAATATTATGAGCCCTAGGATTTATTTTTTTATTTACAGTTGGTGGACTAACAGGAATCGTACTGGCTAATTCATCTTTAGATATTGTATTGCATGATACCTATTATGTAGTAGCACACTTTCACTATGTCCTATCAATAGGAGCAGTATTTGCCATTATGGGGGGGTTTGTTCATTGATTCCCTTTATTCTCAGGGTATACTCTACATTCAACATGAACAAAAATTCAATTTGGTGTAATATTCCTTGGAGTTAATTTAACATTTTTCCCACAACATTTCTTAGGGTTAGCAGGGATACCACGCCGATATTCAGATTACCCAGACGCCTATACTTTATGAAACACCGTCTCATCTATCGGGTCCCTAATTTCTCTTGTAGCTGTAATTATAATAATATTTATTATTTGAGAAGCTTTTGCCTCAAAACGAGAAGTAAAAACAACAGAATTAATATCAACAAATATTGAATGACTTCACGGATGCCCTCCTCCTTACCATACATTTGAAGAACCTGCTTTTGTACAAGCACGAGATTAATATCAAGGAAAGTAGGAGTTGAACCCACTTAAATTAATTTCAAGTCAATCACATAGCCGATCTGTCATTTCCTTGAGATATTAGTAAAATTTATAAAGCCTTGTCATGGCTTAGTTATTAGTTTAAGTCTGATATATCTTATTATGGCCCATCCATCACAATTAGGATTCCAAGACGCAGCCTCTCCTATCATAGAAGAATTATTACATTTTCATGACCATGCTTTAATAGCCGTTTTTATAATTAGTACCCTTGTACTTTATATTATTACAACTATAATAACCACAAAATTAACGAATACTAATGCCGTAGACGCCCAAGAAATTGAAATAGTCTGAACCGTAATACCAGCAATTATTCTAATCGTGATTGCCCTCCCCTCTCTTCGAATTCTATACTTAATAGATGAAATTAATGATCCGCATCTTACTGTTAAAGCCATCGGACATCAATGATATTGAAGCTATGAATTCACTAATTATGAAGATTTAACATTTGATTCATATATAATCCCAACACAAGAATTAATACTAGGACATTCCCGACTTCTAGAAGTAGATAATCATATAACAGTGCCCATAGAGTCACCAATTCGAATACTAATTTCTGCAGAAGATGTACTTCACTCATGAGCTGTTCCTTCTTTAGGGATCAAAACAGATGCAATTCCAGGCCGATTAAATCAAACTACATTTATTGCCTCCCGACCAGGATTATTTTATGGTCAATGTTCAGAAATCTGTGGAGCAAATCATAGTTTTATACCAATTGTAGTAGAATCCGTTCCATTAAATAATTTTCAAAGTTGATCCTCTTCTATAATAAGTTCATCATTAAGAAGCTTCCATGAATAGCAATAGCCTTTTAAGCTATAGATCGGCGCTTACAACCGCCCTTAATGAATGCCACAACTTAACCCTAGCCCGTGACTTTCCATCTTATTAATATCATGATTGGTTTATTTATTAATTATTATACCAAAAATTAGTAAAATAACCCTACCAAATGACCCTACAACCTCAGAAGTAATTAAAGAAAAACCGCAACCTTGAAACTGACCATGAATCTAAACTTTTTTGACCAATTTCTCAGCCCATCAATATTAGGCATCCCGCTAATTATTCTAGCTTTAACATTACCATGACTTCTTATTCCTAACCCAACTAATCATTGATTAAATAATCGTTTATCAACACTACAAATATGATTTATAAATAAATTTATCAAACAACTTATACTACCAGTTAGTGTAAACGGCCATAAATGGTCTCTTTTATTAGCCTCTTTAATAATTTTTATCATTACACTAAATTTATTAGGTTTGTTGCCATATACTTTTACCCCAACAACCCAATTATCATTAAATCTAGGGCTTGCTGTTCCATTATGATTAGGTACCGTTCTCGTTGGATTACGAAATCAACCAACAATTTCTTTAGGACACTTACTTCCAGAAGGAACCCCTATCATATTAATTCCAATACTAATTATTATTGAAACAATTAGTTTATTTATTCGACCACTAGCTCTTGGGGTTCGACTAACAGCAAATTTAACTGCCGGACATTTACTTATTCAACTTATCTCAGCTGCTGCTCTAGTTTTATTACCAATTATACCAACTATTTCAATTTTAACTATAGTTATTTTATTACTTTTAACACTATTAGAAATTGCAGTTGCAATAATTCAAGCATATGTTTTTGTATTACTACTAAGTCTTTACCTACAAGAAAATGTTTAATGGCACACCAAGCACACGCCTATCACATAGTAGATCCAAGCCCATGACCACTAACGGGAGCAATCGCAGCATTATTATTAACTTCCGGCTTAGCAATATGATTCCATTTTGGCTCAATAATTTTACTAACTCTAGGATTAATTATTACACTATTAACAATAGTACAATGATGACGAGATGTAATTCGAGAAGGAACATTCCAAGGGCATCATACTTTACCAGTTCAAAAAGGCCTTCGCTACGGTATAATTTTATTTATTACTTCAGAAGTATTCTTCTTTCTAGGATTTTTCTGGGCCTTCTACAACTCTAGTCTGGCTCCAACACCTGAAATCGGAGAATGTTGGCCCCCAGCAGGGATTATCCCATTAGATCCATTTGAAGTCCCATTACTAAACACAGCTGTATTATTAGCATCAGGAGTAACAGTAACATGAACACATCACAGCATCATGCATGAAAATCGAAAAGAGGCAATCCAATCTCTTTCTATAACAATTATTTTAGGATTCTATTTTACCTTACTACAAGCAATAGAATATTATGAAGCCCCTTTTACAATTGCAGACGGAGTATATGGCTCAACATTTTTTGTAGCAACGGGCTTTCATGGTCTTCATGTAATCATTGGATCTTTATTTCTCACAGTATGTCTACTTCGACAGATTAATTTTCATTTTACTTCTAACCATCATTTTGGCTTTGAAGCTGCAGCATGATACTGACATTTTGTAGATGTTGTATGACTTTTCCTATATGTCTCAATTTACTGATGAGGTTCATGTCTTTTTAGTATAAAAATATAAATGACTTCCAATTATTAGTTCTTAGTTAAACCCTAAGAAAAGACAATGAGTATTATATCAATATTAATTATTTCAACAATTTTATCTACAGTTTTAATCACTATTGGATTTTGATTACCTATAAATAAACCAGACACAGAAAAATTATCCCCTTATGAGTGTGGGTTTGATCCCCTAGGCTCTGCTCGACTTCCTTTCTCTATTCGATTTTTCCTAGTTGCTATTTTATTTCTATTATTCGATTTAGAAATTGCCCTTCTACTTCCAACCCCTTGAGCTTCACAACTAGCCACTATAAACACCTTATGCTTAACATCATTAGTTCTAATATTATTAACCTTAGGATTAATTTATGAATGATTGCAAGGCGGTCTAGAATGAGCAGAATAAATACTTAATCTAATAAAGAATATTGATTTCGACTCAATAAATTTTGGTTAACCCCAAAAGTATTTAATGTCTCCAACACTTTTCTTATTCTGCTCCACATTCACTATCAGCATTTTTGGTTTAGCACTACACCGCATCCATTTATTATCTGCTCTATTATGCCTTGAAGGAATAATACTAACTTTATTTATAGCAATTTCGGTTTGATCTATTCAACTAGAAACACTTTGTTATTACTCCCTGCCTATATTTTTGCTCACTTTTTCTGCATGTGAAGCTAGTACAGGATTAGCATTAATAGTTGCTACAACACGCACACATGGCACAGATCATTTAAAAACCCTTAATTTATTACAATGCTAAAAATTATGATCCCTACATTAATAATATTACTTACAACATGACTTTCTAGCACTAAATGACTATGACTAAATACGGTTATCTCAGGATTTTTTATTGCTATAACAAGTCTTATACTATTTAATTTACCTACTGACATCTTATTGTTAACTAATAAATGAATAGGATTAGACTACATTTCCTCTCCATTACTAATCCTAACCTGTTGACTATTTCCATTAATAATTTTAGCTAGTAAAAACCATTTAAAAAATAATCCAATAAATCGACAACGAACCTACATTTCTATACTTGTTATTTTACAAGCATTTTTAATTTTGGCATTTACAGCCACAGAAATAATTATATTTTATATTGCATTTGAAGGTACCTTAATCCCAACATTAATCGTAATTACACGCTGAGGAAATCAAGCAGAACGCCTAAATGCAGGAACATATTTTTTATTTTATACTATTGCTGGGTCTCTCCCCCTTTTAGCCGCCCTTATAATTTTAAATAATCATTTTAATTCTTTATCACTTATCCTATTAAACACATTTTATCCCATGTCCTTTAGCCTCAATGTATTAATATGAGCGGCTTGTCTATTAGCTTTTCTAGTTAAAATACCTTTATATGGAATACACCTTTGATTACCAAAAGCACACGTAGAAGCCCCAATTGCAGGATCTATAATTTTAGCCGCAGTATTATTAAAACTTGGTGGTTATGGAATCATCCGTATTACTTTTTTATTGGCCCCACTAATAAAAGAGATATCCTACCCATTTATTATTATAGCAATATGAGGTGTTGTCATAACAGGTTTAATTTGCATACGACAAACTGATTTAAAATCATTAATTGCTTATTCATCTGTAAGCCATATAGGACTAGTAATTGCAGCCACATTAATTCAAACCCCTTGAAGTATCATAGGAGCAATAGCACTAATAATCTCACACGGATTGATTTCTTCCGCACTATTTTGTTTAGCAAATCTAAACTATGAACGAACCAATAGTCGTACACTTATTTTAGTACGTGGTGCACAAACAATTTTGCCATTAATAGCCACTTGATGATTACTAATTAATCTATTTAATATAGCACTCCCTCCCTCCACAAATCTTTATGGCGAATTAACAATCATAGTCTCAATATTTAATTGATCTAATTGAACTATCTTAATCACGGGATTTGGAACTTTAATTACCGCAATATATTCTTTATATATATTTTTAATAACACAACGAGGCCCAACTCCCCATCATCTAATTAAAATGACCCCCACACATACACGCGAACATTATTTAATCTTAATACATTTATTACCAATATTATTACTTATATTTAACCCATCTTTAATCTTTGGTGGAATATGTTCATATAATTTAATAAAATATTAGATTGTGATTCTAAATATGAAAGTTAAAATCTTTCTTTGAACCGAGAAGAGTTTAAAACACAGAGATTGCTAATTATCTGAACCTGAGGTTAAATTCCACAGTCTACTCAACTTTTAAAGGATAATAGTAATCCATTGGTTTTAGGAACCAAAAA
>JAWWEL010000005.1:0-10860 GCA_035582915.1 Necturus beyeri | reverse complement strand
GTACAGCGACCCTTTTCAAGAATCCTGTACTCAGAAGACCTCTTTGAGACATGGGGCTTCTTACATTTATTTTCTCCATGTGTCAGTCAAATCCAGACCGTCCCTACTTCGACAAAGATCTCCTACTTTCCAATAAGTGTCACGAGAGAGACGTAGTGCTCATATGCATAAACAATCTCAAACCAGCCCCCTTTGCGATGGTCACTGGCGGTCATGTCTCTCAATCTCATGACTGCACTGTGTTTTCTCATCCCCTGCGAGCCAAGGACAACAACCTATGCTCCATCTGCGAGCTGTGAGAAAGTGCTAGATAGGATTGTTTACAAATCTCTCTCATAACCTGCTCTGGGCCTGACTGCACACAGAGCAGGCCTCTGTTTGAGCCATATAGCGCTGTTGCAATGTGGGGCCCAAAAAGCCTACAGTAGCCCTCTGGATCACACATGTCGCTTCTCATGCCAAATACAGTCATGAAACGAAAAGTACCCAGCACAACTACACAGCAGGGGTCAGATGTGTCCACAATCATCTTGCTATTTGCCAAATCACTCCGTCGCCAACACGAATCACTCATTTCCCCACCAGGGCTAAATATTGTCCCAATACACTCCATCCCGGGTTCTAAATGGCAAAAGGAAGCGATTGGGGACAGAGAGAAACATAAGAGCAAAGAAAAAGGTACACATCCAAAGCAAAAACTACAAGAGCATCAAGAGAACACCAAAAACTACAAAACAAAATTAAATGAACAAACCCATATAATGGAAGCCCAGTGCAACATGTTAGCCAGAAAACAAAGCATGTGCAGCAGCTACCTAAAATGTGAAATAACCGAAAAACAAAAAAATAAAATAAAATAATGATGTTAGTAACTAATCTAACATGAGATAAAGGAATAGGTCATAAAATAAGAGAAGGGGAAAAAAAACACAAGCCTGTGGTAAAATCGCATCAGTGATGCAATTCAGAATGCAAAACATAGGCCGAAAACCATCAGATCATCCAGTGGGAGGGTCCACTCTCCCTCACATGCAAACAATAACTCGTGGAAAGAGTCAGCCTGACTGTCCACGCACTAAACATCATATCGGGCCTTAGAAGAATATGAGCAACTCCGAACAAAAAGGAACATGTCATACAGCTGTGACATCTGCAGATACAAGCGCCTCATATGCAAGAAAAGAAATCCAATGAAGCCAAGCAGGATGCAAAAGCATAAAAACAACCAAAGCAATGGGTGAAACACCACATTCATCAGTTTAGTGGCAGCAGGAGACCAATTCAGAAACATATCTCACCAATGGTGCACAGTCAGCACCTTCATATGTTCAGCAGCCTTCACTACCTGTTTCTCATCAATGAGCATAGTATATTTAGCAGTCAAAGCAGATCGGGCAAGCACGCCAAACTGCTTCCAAAAAGCCTGTGCGAAACGCCTAACAGCCTCCAATCTAGGAGTCAATAAGCCATAGGACAAATCCCAGTGTTGCACATTGTCGTACACATACTTCCGCTGCGTCTTCTTGATCCAGGCGGTCAGCTCTGCCTCAGTCACCAACCCATCCTTATCCGCGTCTATCTTATCTACAATCATTCTACAAAGACAAAACAGGCAGGTTTCAAGAAGCCGGCCGCGGGGAGGGGCACCTACCAAGCCTGCTCCCCGACCCACCCGGGGCGGATGTAATAATGGCCGCACACAGAGTCTCCGACAGCGTGGCACTCACCCCTGCATCACTGCCACAGATACACTCCCAGCGGGCAGCGGTCACAGAGCCCCGCACCGGGGGGAGCGCCCCCCCCACCCGCCAAGTCCAGATGCCCCACCAGCACCGAGAGGAACGGGGGGCGCCCGACCTCACTTGTCACCGGCCTCCACCTCCATCATGGCTCCTCTGCCCCTGGGCACAATCATCAGTCGGGAGGGGGCGGGGGGCTCCACCCCCACCACACGTCGGCAGTCCACTTGCAGTCACCCCCTCACCGGCGGCAGTCTCCACCGCCGCCTCTATCCCCGCAGCTCACCCTCACCAGCGCGGGCCGCCCCCGCAAGATGGCGGATCCCCGCTAGTCCAAAGCCGATGGGGGAGGGGTGGATCCGCGTGGCCTCTCCCAGCGCACCCCCTGCTCCGGAGCGGGTCCCCCGCGCACGCCGCTGGTGTCCTCCTCACACGGCAGGGCCCGCCTTCGCCCCAGACCTGGGCGCGGAGCCATTACACGGGGTGTTCCACTGGCCGAGAGCGGAGCTGCGCGCCTAGGCTGCCATCTTCAGCCGGTGCGCATGCGCAGTCTACATCTTTTTTTTTTTTTTAAATAAAGATCAGGGATCGCAGTTTGGAAAAAATGCTTGCCCACCAACGTGCAATTGTCCTTCTTTTAAATGTATTTTGTTTTACTTCCATCCTGCATGCTTTCTAATTTAAGTAACAACACAAACCTCTTATTTAGTGTGCTGACTGGAATCCTATTTCAGAATTGTGAAATACTCTCCAGTGTTTTTTAACATCATGGTGATCCGCAGTCCCAACCGGTAAATCAACCAATCAGATTTTTTAACCGGCTCATGCACTGTGGACCGCAGTCAATGGATATAAGCAGTTAGTGAATGCAAATGGAGGATCGAAGGTGAAATATCCTTCCACACTCGTACAAAAAATAGTCCTTTGTACCCTACTTTCACACACTTTTTGATTAACATGACCCTGCACATCCCTCTTATTTAGCGTTCTTAATAGACTATATAACAGGAATTGTTAAACCGTCTACAAATACACTTTTTGGGAAATTACGGCTTTCTATGGTCCAAGTTCCTGGACTGCGGACCAGGCATATGTTAACCAATGCTGTTCCCGGACCTCGCCAACCAATCCGATTTCTGCACAAAAAAGCAGTCTATGGACCTCTAACAAACATTTCCAATGTGTAGCCCTCCCTGGCATTTATTGCATCCTCACCTTATGTGAGACCACATGTAACTTGTGTCTTACCTTGATCTAAAAATGGCTAGAGAGTGCATTTTGCACATCTCGTTCAGTCCGTAGTCATTTCGTTCGGTCTGTGGACCATACATTTTGACCAATGGGTTTTCCGGACTCCCTGTAAGAGGTTTGATATATATAACATTTTCCCACGCCAATAATCACATTTTTCTTAATCATCGACTAAATAGATATATACCAGACGCCTCAAAGGTATTACTCTGTTATTTATCACGTTACCGTGTCAAATTTGGTGCAAATCTATCCATTATAACCTTTTGAATGCTTTTTTTTTTTTTTTTTACCACCTCATTCGATCTCCATGATATTTGGCAGAGCCCCTGGGAATGGGCTATAATAATGTTCTGGAGAATTTCATGCAAATCAGACGATCGGCTCAGAAGGTTATTGGAAGTTGAATCTTTGGAAATAACATTGACAGAGGTGTTATAATAGTAATGATTTGGGTAATGGGCAGGTTTCGGGGGAACTGGAGGAGGTAGTTGTATCTCTGCACTCCCTTGTTCTGGTGATGTGTTAAACTTTGTGATTAATTAAACGGTTTTCACTCACTTTACTTACATTGCTTACTACATCGGTGTCAGAGAAAGCTCTGTCACCCACGTTTAACAGTTCTTCTGAATAAATTGTTCTTCCTAAGACTAGAGCTTCTACAAGTGATTCTTGCATCCATGCTATTCAGGCTGTAGTGTGATAAAACCGGATAACCTCCCACGCTACCATTTATGCCCCTGACGAGGGGACAGAGGTCCTGAAACGGCCGTCGTGCCTGCCCCCTGGAGGGGCTCCTCCGCTCTTTCTCTCCCACTCACCCCCCCTTTAGGAACCCTTTGCCTCTGACAGGCTACCGGCAGATAAGTGATCTTTTGCTGGTAACCGTTTTATGACTGGGCACCGCCACAATAGAACGTAGGCGTGCTGTTACCTTTATTACGCAGCTTCAAAAGTACACGCTTCTCGTGCTTTAAAAGATACCATGCAGAGGGCCTGACCCTGGGTTTATTACCATTACACTGGATTTTTACATCCATAAACGTATGCGTGCAGGCAATCCAACACGCACTTTCACCGCCAGTGCACTCTGACTTCAATGATACATGCCGTCACGTTTGATTGCAGAGGCAACTGTACTTTTCTTTCCGCAGTGAGCGTGCACACTATTGATTATTTGCTCAACGCAAGCATTGATTTGACATTTCCACTATTTGTACCATTTTGGCAGGACTTGCAAAATATTACCTTGTTTTTTAAATGTATCCCCCCCGCCCCCCCAATATGGGTTTCTGATTCATTTTACTTTTGTAAAAACTATTGTCCACCTGCACCCCGCCCCCACCCTCCCACATAGAGGCATACGATAAGACCGCAGTATTCAGTTTTCTTTGTAGACATTTTTTATTGTACTGTGAAGATCTACTCGAAACAATATAAATATTTTTCACTGGAAACAAATGGGGTTGTGTTCTTCACTTGCACTAAACGAGTGCAGCAGGTAACGGGGCTAGTGGGTCTTGCCCTTCCTTTTTCTTCTCTGATAAAAACGAGTACTCTGAAGCCTTGCATATAAAAGCTCTGTTATGAACCCATAGCGTGGAGTAAGATGCGTCTGGTATCTTGACTGATGCAATGTGTTCTCATTGTTTATGCTTCTTTCCAGTAGGTCCTCGGATGCTCCAATATTTTTCCAAAGTAGTTGTGCAGGCAGTGCTATTGGGTTATGTGCTGCTAAAGATCGATCCTTCATCCCATGTTCTGCTTCAGGTATGTTTGTTTCTTTTAGGAGAAACATGTCCGACAAAATGTTCATAGCATCGTTTATCGGTCGTGTCTTAATGTTTGCGTCCAATTTTTATAGTTGTATAAACCTATGAATATTTTTAGGGGGGGTTAAATTGCAACTTGTGACCCGGGGTCATTGTACTTTCTGGTTCTTTTCAGGCCATAGTTCTGAAGGAGTTTGTCAAGTTGATGTCTGTTGCTCAGGCCACAGTTCCAATCTGCCTAATAGGCACATGTCAGGCCAAGTTCCAATCTGCCTAATAGGCACAGGTCAGGCCAATATGATTGGATCCACCCCTGTTGGCCAAGATGCTCCTCAGATCAGCCTAAGTGCTGTAGAAGGTCCTCATGATCAACTCGAGTGACCCATCTTCTATGACTAGCCAATGGACCCATAACGGACTGGCCAAATTCCTGTTGAATAATGCATGACGCCCGTTTCGGGCGCATGGCCGCCTCCTTCCTCAGGAGTTATCAAGGAAAGATCAAAAGAATATGTGAGAATTCAAGGGCACACCTGAGGGGGGGGGGGGAGAGAACCATGCCCCCAAAACGGGCGTCATGCCTTTGCCCACATGGACTTTGCTGGACTACAAAGAATGGTTAACGCAAGACTTTTGGTTTGAAGAAACCGCCACTATACTCTTTCATTAAGCACTTTATTGACTTTTTCACCTCGAGACATGGACTCTTTATAAATCACATTTTGCACTTTGAACACCTATTTCACTTTATCCACCGAGTATGATTAAAAAAAATCTTATTAATGAGATAGGTGTTTGAATATTCTGAATGACATTTTAGAAAATTGATCACTTGCTTTAAAACTTGTACCATTTATTTAAACAAATATATACACAGGGGATACCACCAGAACACCTTTGTCTCCTTGTTCTGGATTTCCTTGGTGAGTGCCAGCGGCAACAAGGCGAGCAGCTTCTGCCTTTCTTTCCCTGCTTCAGATATACACAACAACAGGATCAGTTGTTTATACTCGCAGGCACCGATATAAAAATACTTGAGAACAATAAATAGGAATAAAACGGGACCCAAACCTGTGATACTACATTCTCTGAGACACCGACATGGGCTGGGATATTTGAAAGTGAGTAATAGAATTGTTGAGCGGGTAGACTACCTCTTTCTCACGGAGTTTGAATTCAGACAAGGAAATAAAAGAAGGGCATGACAGCTGAACAATTCTGTCATGTCCAGAAATGTAAAAGGTAAGTACCACATCTTTGGCAAGACCGAAATCTTTCTTTCAATTCTTGGTTTATCAGGTTACTGAAAACCATACTAACATTGATTGACAATTCATGATTTTACATTTAAAAAGACTAAAAGATAGATATTAAGTAAAATCTTAAATACAAATAAATCTAAACAAATGGTCCTGGGGAGGTCACTTAGGGTGGGAAAGGGGTGAGATTGCCCAGTTACAGTGCCATCGGACCTTGAAAAATGCATCGCAAGCTCCAATAGGCAATTGTGCACTAGATCAGAGCTGGTCGGACCTGGTTGGTTTTAGTACGGAGCCGTTTGCCGCCCGCTGTCTGCGGGATCGGAGGGCCGGAGAGACTTTAATTGCAGAAGCTAGGAGCTACCATCCATTTCACCTGTGTGGGTACGGCAAGACCCGGGGTGCATCAGGTGTTTGGCAGACCATCCGGGTCCTGTTGACTGCTCCCGCTAGCACTGTGCCCCCACACTCCTGAGCTGGGCAGCTCACCTGTGGAGGCAAATGAGCGTGCCCGTTGTAAAGATCACGGGGGCTGCATTGGGTGAGGCTATAAAGGTGGAGGTGAGTGGGTTCCTGGCTGGGCCTGAGATGCCAGGTTAAAGCCGCAGTCGTGCTTCTGAGGCCTGCTTGCACCTCGGAATGACTGGGACCACTGCATCATCTACCTGCAGGACAGTGCCATCTTCTACAACAAGCATTAGAAAAGGATGAGGAACTACCACTCCCATTAGATCAAAGGACGCTAGTCAGCCATGATTACAGGGGCTGGTTCTCTTTGTCACACCCAGCAGCCATATTGATAGTATTTGTACGTCCTGCCCCCCTTTCCTCCATATGTATGGGATGTCCTCCAGCGAGGACAGGAACGGAGCACTTCTTGCATAGAAACCTTCAGCAGGGTAAGTGTTGAGTTAACTTTAAGCGCAGGGTGCGTTCGCTGTCACCCATGCGCCCCGGCTCCTCCCCCTCGCACATGCCCCGCCGGCTTACCCTCAGTGCTGCTTCTTCGCCTGACAGGTTTGGACACTGTCTTCCAGCTCACATTTGAACTGCACACTTCCAAATTTCTCTCATGGGGGTGGGCCTCCACCGCCTGCACGTCCCGGTCTCCCTCCATGCCACCGGCTGGTGGCGCTAGAAAGTATTGTTCCCGTGGCGGTCACTTCTGTCCACGGACATGTACCGGCAGTGCCTTGAGTGATTGGGGCCCTTGTACTCTTGGCCGGACTGCAGTGCCTGTGATGCGTTTTCCTTTGAGACACTGAAGAACCGTTTTCGTTGAGTGCCTTTTAGATCTCCAGAAGCGCTTTTCTTTTTTCTTGGGAGTTGCGGCCCAAATCCAGCAACATTAGTATGCAGTTTCCTTTGTCATGATCGTTTTTTTAAAGTCGCCATTTGAAGCAGTTTGTCCCGTTCCTCTGCATCACGTAGCACAACTATACTGTAGAGATGACCATAGGTAGGCATAAGATGGAATGTCCACACCAGATGTAAAGTTCACTTCAAGCTTTATTCTCATCAAGTTGCAGGGATGTAGGAAGGAGGAGGTGTGGGAGAGAGGGAGGCCAGAAGACAATGACTAACATGACAATGACTAACATGTGGGAGGGAACACCAGGGTAGTTCAGGGCTCATTAGCATGGGGTGACACTGGTGTGACAGGGACATGTGATATTAGCATCCAATCACGGTACTCCCATAGGATGTAATGAGAGCAGAGGACATGTGACAAAGCTAGCAAATAAGGGGCCTCTAACAGGACTCAATGGAAGTGTTAGATTACAACACATCTCCCCAACTTAATAATGAAAACACATATGAATACACACCCAAAAGAAAAACCCATCCAATCTCAAAACACATCCTCATACCAGATTCACTCCTGACTCATTCCAGCACCAATGCAGAGGCTCACGCACACGAAGAGGGAGGGACTCTCACAATCGGGGATACTCGCTTACTATACGGGGAACACGCCACCTGGATAAAAAAACAATGATATCGCATCCTGCCAGAAACACAGGCCAGGGAAATCCACGCAGACCGCCCTTGCCACACGGCCAACAACACCCAATGCCTGCCACCAACAGAGGGTAGGAAGTCCAGCTGTGAAAGGATAACCTGAAACAGTAGATCCAAGTTTACACACCAACCTCCATCTGGTCACAGCACAGAAACATGGGGGAAACCGCTGCCACCTACACATTGGCAGTTGGATCCCAAGATACGCCCGCCGCAGCGCCACGTATCAGTGTCCCCACATCAGGAACACTGACTATCCACACAGATGTGCCAACCTTGAAAGCAATCCATCTTGGACACCACCGGACACCAAGACACCACCAGAACCATGACACAGCATGCACTCAGATACGCACACACAATTATCCCACCTAGGAGTGGAAAACAGGGTTATACCAGTCAGACACTACCCCATTTTCCACAGCATTCAGGAAACGGTAAAATCGGAAACACCGGTGAATATACATAAGATTAAACCATAGGCCTGTAACTCAACCTAAGGGAACATCCTCCCATTTACCCTGGAACTCCCTGGATGTGGAACCCATGTGGCACCCCGAGGTAAGGTACTCCCAGGACTCCTGGCTAGGAAGGTGCGGATTAAAGGGACGGGTGATCAGTCCGTCAGGTCCGCCACCCTCCGGCCCGGCCGCCCCAGGGACCCCCACATCGAGGCCCAACACTGATCCAGGCCAGGCTGGGCATGTCATAGCACTTGACATGCAACACATCTCCCATCATGAGATGACGCAATGCTAACCAGCATTTTTAGTTACCTCCGAACTAAACCCTCTACTGTACCTCCACATTGGCACAGTAGGCATTATTATCCAGGGCAACCTGCGCGGAGACCACACATGCCAGGACTAATGGCCCCACCCCAACCCCTTCACGGGTTGGCCTGGCATAGAGCCGTGACTTCTCGCCCGTCTGACATGGGCACATATTAAACACACGGGGACATAGGCCCTATGCCCCACAGACGCCCGTAAACATGGGCTCCAATCCATCTGCAAATAAAACATTAAAACGTGCGGGTCATTCAACGTCAGCTGGGCATCATTGGTCCACAGTAAACATGGACCACATTACCACCATCTGGGCATCGACAGCCCTTTGACCCCAATCTGGACAGGGAGGTTAGTGGCCCACTACCTGGCAACCTCCATCAGGCAGTGGCACAGTTGGAGTACAATGCTAAGACGAAACAGTCTTGGGCATTCTCTTACTGTAGATGGTGCACTATCATGTGACAGTTCCTAAAGTCACTGCACCTCAGGAGACATTTAGGTATTTAGTGCAGATGGCAAACAGGCAGTCCGGTAGATCCCCAGGTCACTGATGCAGTACAGACCTGGTCAGTACGTGAGATAGGGGGCACAATCCCAGGAAGGGGACAGTCTTAGTTCCAGTGCAAGATACCACCATTGAAAGTACTTAGATCTGTCACCAAACCCCTCAAGCTGTTCAGTACTGCAGCCTACTTTGCCCCCCCCCCCACCCCCACCTTGGCTTGGCAAGTCTCAGGCCAGTTCTCTAACAAACTCCTTACCGGTCTGCGCCTACGGGCGCTATGTCCTCCGCCACTGTGGCTCCTCAGGGGCCCCTCCGTTTTGCCAGCACAACGGGGGGGAAATTTAACCTAAGACCAAGCCTGGGATTCTTCCTCACGGGGCCTTTGTTGATCTTGGGGGCCTGCCACCAGGGGGCGCTGTGTCTTCATGCGCACCCCAGGAAGAGGGCACTTCCACTGCCCGGGAACTCCATCAAATCCGATGTACTGGGCGCCAGCCTCTTCACTCTCTGCCGGCCCAGCTGCTCAGAACTGTGTACGCCCCTCCTGTCAGGCACACTTCCCGGCACTCACAGGGCGCGCTCTCACCCCTCACAGCGGGCGCTCCGTAAACACGCCGGCAGCCCGCTGTTCCTGTCACTGGGCTCTCTTGAGCCGAACCTCCTCCACAACAAAACTGGGCCTCACTGGCAGGAGGCGCTGCAATATTCTCTTAAGGGCCGCCTCCTCACCAGCAGACAGCACAGCGTGGCCCGCCAATCTACACAGGGCACAGCACCAAACACTCCGCTGAGGCTGCCCGCACCATTTGTCACTGGGCGCTCTCCCATCCGGGCACTTCCTCACAGGCAGGGTCAAAACTCATCAGCGCCTGGCTGTGAGAGCCGCTCCCCGCATGGTCACCCGGGAGTCTTTCTCCCCACACAGCCGTCTTCCACTAGCGCGCGCCCTCCCCATCCGGGCCACTCCACACTCAGCGCGACACTTCCGCCCCTCCGAGGCTCGCACACATTACTTTTCTCCTCAGTGTCAACAGCGTGGTCAACAAGGCTAAAACGTCCCAGTAAGCTGCTGTGCTGTGGGCTCACCTCATCTGCCGTTGGACGTCTGTCTCCTCACGATCATCCTACCATGTAGTTTACTATTCTCCACATACAGCTCCTATTACGAGGCTGGGCTTTCATAAGCACTACCTGCAGCACCATCTCCTCACACCATCTACGCAATGGACACTGCAATTTCTCAAAGCAGTTCCTCAGGGTACTCACAGGCAGGCTTTTCACAGCGCTCCATCCAGTGCTTCCACAGTAAAGCACTCTGATCATTTCATCAGCACGCACATAATCCAGTCCTCCACGCATTTCGTCTCACATGGGGACATGTACAGCGCTTTAAAGTACAGTCTTTGTGGCGCTTTCTGAACAGCCTCCTACCTCGGTACCTCCACTGCAGTTCCTCGCAGGGCCACCTCAGGAGACTCTCCCAGCACATCCAGCTTAGGGCTCCACGCAGTTCCCCACAGT